>CABFOW010002674.1:67680-94511 GCA_902141385.1 Timema californicum | reverse complement strand
TACATACATACATACATACATACATACATACATACATACATACATACATACATACATACATACATACATACATACATAGTTTAATAAGCCCATTTTTGGTAGTTAAAATTATAGGTAAACGGTTTTACCGATTTTAACCATCAACATCACTTTAAAGGTTGGGGGTCTAGGGTGCCAGCAAAAATATTAGCCTAAAACTAAAAATAAAATTTTCCTTGCGAATTTTCCATATTTTCATTCTGTGTAGGCAGCGGCTAAACTATACAATCATTCTTTGTTTACATCACCATGTATAAACCATATTTTTGTATATCAGTAGATAAAATATTATTTATCTTTGGTTATAAATAATAACACCTTAGTAATTGAATCGCTCATTTTAGAAAGGACATTACTCCAATACCCACGTTATTCAGGAGACCAAAATAACATAGAATAACAATAATAAAAACATAGAAACATAAAATGAGTATCCAATGCCACAATAAATAAGACTACATACAGCAACTGAGATGTTATTTAAAAAGTATTTCTTTGGATAAGTTTTTCTCTTTTATTATAAAAAATATAGAATATATAGAATAATGCCCTTTCAAATGTTAACATATGGAAAAATGCCCTTTCTAGTACGATCAAAGTTTTTTAGGTTTAACCTAAAGTATGAAATTTTACAAAGGAGTATACAACAAATATTTTCATTACATAATTTAAAAAAAAGTTTTTTATTGTTATTTATAATCAAATAAAACCGTATTAAATATTAGAACTTATTATACACAACATTGTAACAATCATTAACCATCACTGTTACTTGATTTACAGTCTACTTGTTAAATATTGAGAGATGCATATCATTACTAAATAAAAACTAAATAATATAATATTTTGTGCAATAAATTATAATAATACCAAACACATTTTTGCAGCAATAGGGATAAAGCCCTTTTTGAACTGCCATCTGAAATTGCAGTGCCACTACTCACATATGAATGGTTGGAATGAATCCTTTTCTGAACTGCCATCTGAAATTGCAGTGCCACTACTCACATATGAATGGTTGGAATGAATCCTTTTCTATACAGAAACGTACGCCTACGTTACATTAACCCAGGTATGGCAATATCTCATGTTTTTTTTGTAATTTTTGTAATAAAGTTCTTTCTAAAATGAGCGATTCAATTCTTAGTTGAGTGGTTTGGTGCAACGAATAGATAGAGAGCTGGGAGAGGGGTCACTTTAAAATTTTTACTGTGGACGGAAGAAGGAAAATATAAGTTTTGATTCAAATTAAACAACGAAAGCTTGTAATTTGATAGTCTATGACGAGTAAACTTTTAATTAGAAAGTCAAGTGAGGTATTTTTTTTTTCCAATAAAAATTCTAGAATACGTTTTAGTGCAATAATATGCAGGCATCGCTGCAACGATCCAATAGTATCTATCGAAATTTGAATCCCAGCCTGAGATTTCAAGTTAGAGAAAGCTATAGTTTATAGAGTAGACTGTAATCGGAAGTTTCCAGGCGCTAATAGCTCGGTCGTGTTAAGTGCCTTAAAGACCACCAATTAAAACAAAAACTGTTATATTAAACCACGTCGTTCCTCCTCACGTTTACCCTCTCCCCCCCCCTCCCCTCACGTTTCCCATCCCATCCCTTCCCCCATTTTCTTGCGGGTCAATAAGTTACGCCACTAACTTGGGGTAACATTCTTGTGGGCATTCTATATAAGTTTTCTATCGTTCTATACGTGTGCAGGAATGTTCTAAAATGTCTTCCAAACTCTTATCACGTGATCTACCGGCACAGTAAAAGTAGTGGAGTCAAGGAATGGAAATAAAAGGAACGCGTAATTGATACATTCAGAAAATATGCTCGTACAGGATTTCCATTTGTGGTTCTGTGGCGTAATACACCACGCTCTACTACTGATCCTTCTTCCAGGAATCCGAAAGCATCGACTACTAATGATGTGGTGGTTCAAACATAAGTAGTTCAAATCCCTGTCTAGGTAATTAAAAAAAATATATTCTGTAGGTTTTCTGATTGAATCTTCATACCTTATATAATATTACATACACGTTTGATAAGTTTTAATTTTGACAAACATTTAATAAAATGAATGACGTTGACACCCGCTTATTGACCCAATGTAACATTTCCTCTGATTTCAACTTATGGGCTTTAGTAATTTTTAATTAGTGGTAATTTCTGGGAATGACATTAGATAATTGCACAACAACTTTTTTAATAGATTGAGGAAGCCTTTTTTAAAATTATAATGTGCAAGTAATGTATTTCTAACAATTATATGGGAATCACTAACTTACTAAAGTTTAGCAGATTTCAGCTTCTTAAGTGTTCTAAATGCTTGATTAAGAAATACGAAACCCTTTATCTGCTTATAAATGAAATATATTTGAAATAAAGTTGGTATTTACTAGTATTTTTAATTCAAATTTTATATTAAAAAAATAATTTATAGTTACAAAACTATTTTTAAAGATTAAGTAAATAATAGATTTAATTAACATTATTAAATATATAGTTGTACAACAAAGCCCCTGGTACGACCTTTTTAGTAATTTTGGTATAACAAAATTACACATAAATGTCTGTTTATAATTTAAAATATTAATAGTTGACTTGGTCCCATAACTCTAAGATTTAAAACAAATAAAATGCCTCCATAAAACCAAAGTGGTTATTTATAAGTGCATTGAACTGAAAAATGTTATTTTTATATAAAAAATAAAAATGTTATCAAAGCTTTTATCTCCGTTTATATTATATCATTTTATGAAAAAGTATTTATGTTCATAGGAAGTGAGCTACAAAAATCTTGATATATAATGTTTCTAACTGACTATAATATTTCTTGTGTCCATTAATTTCACTTTTAAATGGGACAATTAAAGTGGTCGGACTGATATATTGATTACAACCACAATTTAACAAAACTAGTATCAGTTTTTAAAACAAAGATATATTAGTGTAGTAAAAGTAGAGTTTAGACCCAGTTTGGTGGCCTCATAGTCTAAGTCCTATTCTCGCTTTAGACTAGAATGGCGATTACGGTGATATCGAAGTTCGATTCTCGATCGAGTGTACTGAAACTGGCTTCTACCAAATGGTTTTATATCCTGCCTACACTCAAATGTGGGTACACTTTCTATAAATATAACCTTCCTGATCAATAAAACCACCATCGTTATTAGTACAAAAGCATATACCCCCAACTGGTAGTAAGACGTGGTCCTGATATAAAAAAAATTACAGATGAGCATGTGCTATTTATATCTGTACTAGAAATTTTTAATGGACCCACCTCGGTGGCGTAGTTGGCTAACGCGTTTGTTGTGTAGAGTTCGACTGCTGAGGACGGGGAGATCGAGGTTCGAATCTTGGTCGGGTCAACTAGGGGTGGTTTTTCCTAAATGGTTTTCCACTCTTCCTCCACGCAAATGCGGGCTCACTTCCTCTAATTCAACCTTCCAAATTCCTAATCCATTAGCGTAATTAGTACTTAAAGAGTATAACCCGTACGAGTAGTAAGACGCGGTGCTAAATATTAAATTTTTAATGAGTGTAGTACTTGTCAAACATGAACTACTAAAACGTTGTAAAAACTAAGTAATATAAATATATACTTATAAAGTATATTTAATAAAAGAATATTAAGAGACATACCTCATAATTTAGACAAAAGCGACGAAATAAAAATCGTAATATAGATATTTGAATAGTTTGAAAGGTTTCGTTTGCTATAGGTTCAAGATCTGATGTATCTTTGTGAACTGAAATTTAGTCGGAAACCCAGAGCTGATTTTTACTGGGTGCTCTCCCAGTGGGTTAAAATTTGGTTACTTTTACTTTTTATAGCCTGTGCGTCTTACTACACATCCGAATTATCTTCATATTTCCAGTGATGTGGCAAGGACGAGGAAGGTATGGATTTTAAAGGAAGCCTTCTTGAATTTAGCGCGAAATTATATTGGGAAACTATTTAGGAAATCCTTATTTCCTACACTAAGTCGAGATTCGAATGCCCAACGCCCCATCATAGGGAAATACAGACAAGGCAAGATTGATGACTTGGTCCGTGTGTCCACTGGATTGTTCTAGTTATTATTATTATTATTATTATTATTATTATTATTATTATTATTAGCACCGCGTCTTACTACCCGTTCGGGTTGTACGAACTTACGCTAATGTGTAATGGTAGGGTGATTGTGAGATGAAATGAAGGACCTACAGTTTAACGTGGAATCCGAACCATGGTGGAGGCCTGGCATTCCTCACATTCACAATTGTTCTAGTTAGTATGAATTTAAGATATATTCGGAATGGGATGTATGACAAGTAAAGCCAACAAAGAAAGGTATCTCATACTGTACATCCACTTTTCGATTATCTATGATTTGGCTCTTAACTCAACTTTGTCCTCATCAGTCAAAGTCTACTTTTTTTTTTTCCTGACCAAATTACTAGAGGTTGCTTTCGGAATACCTATGTGCGATCACTCACGTTGGCCGCTCGCTACACGGAAATGGTTTCTCAACTTTATTTTGCGTTAAAAAATGAGATAAATTTGCGAAACGAGTTTCAGAAGAAATAAAATAAAACTGGTACCTTATTAGAAAAGGGGGAGTTAATAGAGTAAAATAAAAAGTATGTTATTAAAATCTTATAATGTTGATACATATTTTAGTAGAAAATTCTTTGAAAATATAAAATATATTACAATGTGCAATGGCAAACTAAAATAATATATATATTAAAATACGATGTAATTATCTTAACGTGTTAGGACAATTTAGCATAGGGTCAAGTTATATTTTATACAGCTGTAAAATTGGCACTACCCGTCAAAAGTGAGACATACAAAACATATATTTTAGTGAGTAAATTATTTATCTATAGTCCAATTTTCTTTGAAAGTGCTTTTATTTTACAGCTAGAGGAGCTATCAGACATACGTTAACGTATAAATACTCAAAGTCATGAGATCTGTAGCTGTCCCCTTTAATAAATATCATCAATACCTATAAAAAAATTAATGAACTAATAAAATATCTACAAATTTTTGCTTTAAAAAATGGATATATTTATAGTTTTTAAAAGGCTCTTCCTGGGAAAAAATGGAATAAATGTTTAAAGACACTTCGACGCTAAAGCTGTTAGTGTGTCTTAGCAGTTATTCATTTAAAACTAATCAAAGACGACAGGAAAGCTGAGGTAATTGTTAGAATATCGCTTTGTGAAGAAGATGAATTAACCGCTATTGAATAATTGAATGGGAGAATATGATTAAGTCTGAAATTGTTGTGTCTGTTCTAGAATTCATTTAATTTGTACGTCATCTGCGGACATAATAAATTGATTTAGAAAATATTTGTTAAATATAGCAAATTAATAATAATGATAATAAACATAAAAAAGGTGAATCTGTGTTTATTACTACCTAGATAATTATATTATGGCTATCTTTTTATATTATATTATATAATTACTACGCCCCAATGAATAACAACATGTTTGTTTGGAAAATTAAAAACTCATAATGGGAATTTAAGAGTTTAGAATCTTATAATTTGGTGTTTCTAGTAAATATCTATCTAAGCAGATTGTATCTACTTGTGATGCCTATATTGCTATGCCAGACAAATTTTTTTTTTTTTCGTAAACATTCCATTCAGAGTTTTTTTTTTATAAAATGACACCCGCCTCGGTGGCGTGGTTGGCTAACGCGCTTGTAGTGTTGAGCTCGACTGTTGAGGACGGGGAGATCGAGGTTCGAATCTCGGTCGGGTGAACTGGGGGTGGTTTTCCTAAATGGTTTTCCACTCTCCCTCCACGCCAATGCGGGTTCACTTCCTCTAATTCAACCTTCCCAATTCCTAATCTATTAGAGTAATTAGTACTTAAAGCGTATAACCCGAACGGGTAGTAAGACGCGGTGCTAAATATATATAAAATGACAAGTAATATAATTTTAATTAAAATCTAGTCAAACCCAAACTTTTTTTATTAATTTACGATTGGTAGCTGTAAATAATTTTCGATACCTTAACCCAGTCGATAGCGTGCTTGCTTGCTGATCTAACGGCCCCAGGTTTGATTCCTGGCATGGTTGAACATGTAGTGGCGTACTCTCTGGGTATGCTAGTCCTGTGCCGCATACCCAAAATGATAAGGACTAGTTTTTTTGTTTAATTCAATTCACTCTGTGTGAACTGTGTAAATACTACTGTTTAAATGATAATGATTAATGGATAAATATTTAGGAATAACCACCTTCAGTACAACCGACCAGGATTCAAACCATCATCTCCCTGTCACTGGCAGCTTAGTCTAATGCGAAAATAGTGCCATAGACCATGCGACCACCTAAGCAGGTCATTTCTATTCAGTTGTATTTTTAGTACCGAAATCAATATCAACTTTACGTTAACGTACTGTGATATTCACTTAATGCTCGTTTAACGTAAATAATCCAAGTATTATTATTATTATTATTATTATTAGCACCGCGTCTTACTACCCGTTCGGGTTACACGCACTTACGCTAATGTGTAATGGTAGGGTGATTGTGAGATGAAATGAAGGACCTACAGTTTAACGTGGAATCCGAACCACGGTGGAGGCCTGGCATTCCCCACATTCACAAGATGTCTTGTCAGAGGTGAAGGAAGGGTTTGGTAATCAGATAAATCTGTGCCGGGACCGAGGATTGAACCCCAGCCGCCAGCACAAAAGTGTGACACCTTACCCCTAGACCACCAGGTCACCTTTAAACCAAGTACTTGATCAGGATTCTTTTAACGTAAAGGCAACAAAATATTAATGAGATAAAGAAATAGTCAATTAGTTCATACCTTTTTAAAAACAAATTGTTACCAAAATCTGAACTCGAGTAATCAAGAATAATTAATCATCAAGTACTTGAATTTGGAGCTTACTGGAGCTATAAAGCTATTGTTAAACTAAAAAAGGCCACGACGTTTTGGTGTTCGCAAACTAAGCCACAGAAAAGGCGTCTGCGCCCTCCCCCCCCTCCCCCCACCCGCAAACAACTGAGGTGATATATAACAGTGTTGACGTTGCTCTTAATATGATAGATTGGAAGGTACACGTGGTGAATTTTACTCAACACACACTAAAAGTTATCCCCTAGACAACCCATATGTAACTCAATGTTATGGTAAGTGCATCTTGATGGCTTCCATTTTAAAAACCCGATGATATCCTTCATTCTTACATTACATAACGTGCCATTTTAGGCCTCCATTTATAAACGAAGGAGGAAGATACGCCCCTTGAACCTCGAGCTGATCGTGATCCTGGCATAACGCTTGGAGTTCCTTGTACTGCATTTAACAGAAGTAACAGTAAAACAACAGGAAAGAGTGAGAGAGCGAAGGAAAGAAAAAATCAGGACAAGTTATGTCATATAAAGTCTGGTGTTTAGAGGTTCCCAAGAATCGTAAACCTCAATCGCGGCCGGCCTGTATTTTCAAGAGCCGACTTTATGGTCACTATGACTCCATAAACAAGCCTAAGTGCTGCTGTATATGGTAGGGAAAAGCTTTTTATTGCAATTATATTCTCCAGAGTTTTTTTTTAAAGCCACGTGCACTAGGTAGGTTAGCTACTTCGATCACGTTATATCCAACAAGGCTTGAACGGGAATAAAATTGGGAGAAATAAAAAAGTAGAGGGGAAGTAAATGAGTTTAATTTTTTTCTGACACTCGTTTTTTTTTTCAACTCAAGTAGTTGTTCCTGTTAGCTTTTTTTTATAGTGGTATGACATTTTAAATACAGCAGTAAACTGTAAAAATAAAAGTGTTTATTTATTTATTTATAACGTCAAATTGATTCTGAGCTCAACCATTTAATCTACCTAGTTTTTAAAATTATTTCTATTTCACAGCCACAATGAATATGAAATAACGTAATTAAAACGATTAAATTTTGAAAGTTGTATTTTAGTTGCAAATATATTAAATTTGAGCATTTCAAACTATTTAATGTTATTTAAAAAAAGCTACATTTATTTAAGATATAAAACAACCCACGTCCAACTACGTGTTCAGGCTATATGTGTGTGTGATAATTACTCAAATGGTTTAGGGATGAGGGAGTAAGTATTTTAGATTCAAAAGGTAATCTAACTATATTTGCGTGGAAAAAGAGTGGGGAAAGATTTAATAAAATAAACACCCTCAGTAGACCCAACTGGGTTTCGAACCCCGATATTTCCATCTTCATCATGCCAGCCAAATATGAAAGTGATGCCTTAGACTGGTTTGCAGTAAATCCTAATGAAAGTTATTCAGATATTTGGTGATATTTGTGTGAATTTAGGGCTTAAGACCATTTTTAGAGACATTGCATGCTTTAATTATAATATTAAAACACCTAAATAAGTGTTACACTGATTAACGTAAATCCTAACTATAATATTATAAATGCGAATGTGAGTTTGTTTGTTTGTTACGCTTTCACGCTACTCAACCGATCATCATGAAATTTTGAATACACATTGTCATGGGTACAGAAAAGGACATAAGATATCTTTCATCCAGAAAAAAATGTACTGTTCCCGAGGGATGGAAAAAAAAACACTTCTAGACGGTCGTCCGGCATAACAACTCGGCCTACTGATAGGAACATGAATTGCAACATGATGCATGGAGTACAGAAAAAGGGACCTGCGGTATCCCGTAAGAAAATCTGATATCCCGAATTAAAATCTGTTCTCGAGCTATTTTAGGCACATCTATCTTAAAATGATTAATACAAATCTGTTCCCAAGCTATTTTAGGCACACCCATCTTAAAATGATTAAAAATAATTACATTCAGCTAATTAAGCTCTGTCTGTTCACCCCGTTATGGTAAATGACAAAATTGTCGTAAGAAGTTTGGTATTATACTGTGATGAACTCAAATAAAAACATTATTTTTACTAAAGTGCCTTTAACTTTTGGTACTATAACAACTCGATAGATGGCGTGGTATCGATTTGTACTATTTAATATACTACTATACTGTTCGAATTAATTGGGACAAACATGTTTTCCTTGTCTGAGTTGATATTTGATTACTAGTGATGTCCTGAACTGCCTGAAACCGATTATATCTGCCTAGAGGCAGTGTGACGGATCGACCTTGACTGTAATTTATTCGTTTGACTGGTTTTAGTGTATCAGTAGTTCAGTTGTGAGACTTTCAGTGTGGCAGCTGGTGGTTTTAATTTTGCGTTCCATGTATCACGTGATACTTTTGCTTGTTCAAAGATGGATATTACTCCGAGGGAGCGTTCTAAAATAATCGCTCTTAATGAACACACTTATATGACCGTGAGAGATATAAATAAGGCTATTGGTGTAGGCAAATCAAGTGTTTCAAGAATTTTAAGAACATTTCAAGATTTCGGATCATCATCTCCAAAAATAAAAGGAAAATATGGGCGCAAACGGAAAACTACTCCAAGAACTGAGAAAATTCCAATAAGAAATAGCAAAATAAATCCAAGAAAGACAAACACAGACCTTCGAAGGGATTTATTGTATTATGGTGTTGAAGTGAGTACCTCAACTGTACGGTAAAGGCTTCTGGAAGTTGATCGTAAGGCAACAAGACCGATGAAAAAACCATTTCTTACTCAGAAAATGATGCAAAAACGTTTAGCATGGGCCAAAAAATACCGATCATGGACTGTTAACGACTGGAAGAAAGTGCTTTTCAGTAATGAAACACATTTATTTGTGCATGGATACAAATCAAGTGTAGTTAGACGTAGTGAAGGTGAAACTCTGCGACTAGATAATATCCAACTGACTGTAAAACACCCTTCTAAACTGATGTTTTGGGGGTTTTTCAAAAAAATTGCACTGGAAGCTAAGTTCCTCTTAAAGGCATGATGAATTCTGTAAAATACATAGAAATATTACGCAGTAAGATTGTTCCACTCATGAAAACATTTGATGGAACATTTCAAAATGTCTTGGCTCTTGTCACACTTCGAAATTGGTCCAGACTTTTATGCGGGAAAATATAATAAAAGTGCTTGATTGGCCTGGTAATTCACCAGACCTAAATCCCATTGAGAACTTATGGCATATCCCCAAGAATCGCTTAGCTAAGATGAATTGCACGACAACAGAACAAATGATAAAAAGTGATATACAAGTGTGGTTCCATGATGATGAAATCAACAAAATGTGCGCTACACTAGTGGAGTCCATGCCAAGACGTGTTGAAGAGGTCATTTCTGCTAAAGGAGGACATACTTCGTACTAATATAGAGATTTATCAGTCTACTTAAGGTGTGTAGTGATTAAAAGCTAAGGTTTTAGAAAAAATAGTTTTTTTCCCTTTGTCCCAATTAATTCGAACACTATAGTAAGATTTCATTACTCCCAAAATCCGCTGAGCCCATTTTAAAACACGGTATCACTTTGTATTATCTATGGCTATTTTAAACTCGTAATTGTGAAGTTTGGAGAAAGGGAAGAAAGGGAGTTGGGGGACCGTATCGATGGGAGATAACAAAACATGTTTGCGATTCATTTGTTTACAAACATTGATTAGTTACCGATTATTCAGCTGTGTTTAGTCCTATTTTAATAATATTGTAATTGTTTTAGGTGTTCAGTTTTTATTGTTCCTTATTTTTCCTTGAGCGAAGGTATATTATTTATTATTTTTAGGTTAGTTATCTTACTTCTAATTATATTTTTTTACCTTTAAGGCAATTGTTTGTTTTAATTTTTAGGTTAGGTATCTTTTTTTTAATTTTTTTTTTTCTTTTTTGAAGTGATGTGAAGCATGTGAAGCTCTACGTTTGTTAGAGAATAATAACTACTGGGACGAAACTATGAAGGAAGCCGTGCAGTGCCGATCATCAGACAAAATCAGGGAACTTTACGCAAACCTCAGATCATCTTGTGGTCTTTCCAATCTTCAAACGCTGTGGGATAATTAAAAAGAGTACATGGTGGAAGATATTTTGCGGCGGCTAAAGCAAGTACATGCAGATATGACTTTTAATGAGCACATCTACTACGAAGCGCTGACGAAAATTGAAAACCAGGTTATGACAATGACGGGGAAGAAGCCTCAAGATTTTGGAATGGTAAGCCTTCGACGATCAGATGAAAATGACTTAAACGATGAAATTACTCGGGAATTAAACTATGATTTCACAGCATTGCAACAGAAAGTAACCGTACTAGTTCCTCGGTTGCTTCCAGAACAAAGTCATGTATTTCAACAGGTGCTACGTCAAGTAGAGTCAGGGAATGGTGCACTCCTCTTTCTCGACGCCCCTGGAGGAACCGGGAAAACGTTTTTGCTGAACCTATTATTGGAGTTTATAAGAAAAGACTAGAAAATTGCTGTTGCCGTGGCTTCCTCCGGTATAGCAGCTACACTACTGAACGGCGGCCGTACTGCACATTCCGTTCTAAAATTGCCATTAAATCTTGCACTTGCACAGGAAGCACTCATCTGCAATTTCAGCAAAAATAGATCTCGAGGTATGATGCTACGACAATGTAAACTTTTAGTGTGGGATAAAAGTACGATGTCCCACAAAAAAGCTATAGAGGCGTTAAACCGAACTCTTCAGGACTTGCGAGACAGTACAGATATTATGGGAGGAATGGTAGTCTTACTGTCTGGTGACTTCCGACAAACTCTACCGGTGATCTAGAGGGGCACACATGCAGATGACATCAAAGCCTGTCTCAAGTCATCAAGATTGTGGGCAAAAATTAAAAAATTCAGCCTAACAACGAATATGACAGTCCACCTTTATAATGACGTAGATTCAGGACATTACGCAGAGACACTATTGAAAATGGGTGATGGACGTTTGGACACGGATACTGAAGGTTGTATTCTATTAACAGGGGAATTCTGTAATTTGGTGGAAAATGATGTGGAGCTCATTGTTAAAGGTTTCCCAGACTTACAACTAAATTTTAATTGTGATCACTGGTTGTGGGCAAGAGCAATTCTTTCAGAAAATAATTAAATCGTTAACAAAATCAACAGTGACATTTTGAAAGAGGTGTAGGGAGAAATAAAGGAGTATTTGTAAATAGATACAATCATGGACACAGAACATAGCACTTCATATCCTGCTGAGTTTTTAAATTATCTGGAGCTATCGGGTGTACTCTCACATAAACTACAATTGAAATTAGGTCTACCAGTTATGCTTATGCGAAATTTAGATGCACCCCGATTATTTAATGGGACGAGGCTTCGGATTACACAATTAGGGCAAAATATAATCTGTGCCATTATTTTAACAGGTGTAGGAAAAGGAGAAAGTGTAATCATACCGCGAATCCCAATAATCCCCAATGATCTACCATTTAAATTCAAAAGACTCCAGTTTCCAATCAAACTTAGTTTTGCTATTACTATTAACAAAGCGCAAGGGCAAACATTGCAGGTAGCAGGGGTGCATTTGGAAAAGCCATGTTTTTCCCATGGCCAGCTATATGTAGCATGTTCGCGTGTGTCTAATGCCCAGAATTTGTATGTATTTTCGCCAAATGGAAGGACATATAGTATATAGGAGTGTCCTAAAATAATGATCTATTCTGTTCCCATGATTGCAACGGCCAAGAACAAGCGGAGTGAATAATGGATTTTAGTTAACTGTAGGTAAAATTTAAGATGGAGTGGGATTTTAAATTCGCGGTAAGGCATAACCTATAAATCTACTGACACTCACTCCGCTACTCCTTTTCTACTCCTACACTTAATCCTTATTTATATTGTGTAGTTTGTATGTTTCTTTAACTCTACCTGTATTGACCAACAACCTGAATAAGTTCATAGTTTTTATTTTCATACTTCCTGTGTCGACCGACAACCTGAATTTTTTGACAAAATAAACATTAACGTGAGCGAAGCCGCGGGCAAAAGCTAGCTATATATAAATGATCTGTACAGTTTCATAAATCAAGATATCTTTTAAATATGGGTGGGATAATATTTATATGAACAGTAATTAAAGGGAGGAAATAAATAAATTTGACATTATCTTCAATATTTTATATCCTAAATATTCTCATATTGCTAATTAATACCCATTAAAAATATTTTATTCCTGAATTAAATATTCCTTTACCAACTATTAATTCTTTTATTGCATCTCCAATATATTTTACAAGAATTATAAATTATAATAGTAAGCGTAAAACAATTACTCTGAATCTGTCACATTTATACACATGGAAATATATATAATAGCTTTCCTATCTGTCAACCATAACTACAGCCCAATTATATTATGAAGGGCCTTATATGACAGCTAGAAAAGTTAATACATCTATTTTCACGTATTTTTCGTAAGATCTGTATCTGAAGCTCTCACATTTGCTATATATTAACAATACTTATAAAATCAAACGAATAAAATAGTAGATGTTATCAATTTTGGTGTATATTTTTATTTTGTATTTTCAAAAAATCCTTTCTATCAATATGAGATTGTACCTAAGATAATGTTTACATTTACATGACTATGTAGCTTTAAATCGTACTATGACAATGTATAGTTGTTGCAATTTGGGTGGAAAGTTTATCGTAGAGATTACCATAACCATTACCATATTGAATAGAAATATTTCGCCACCTAATTAATAATATTTAAAATCAATTTTACATTAAAATGCAGGTAGTTTCATCCCGATATTTTTGATAGTTCATATTATGTTTAACCATAAAAGTTATTTAATGGCTTAATCCATAGTGTTAGGATGGGGAATATTATTTAAGATAATGCACCCGTATCAGCTCTTAGATATAAAAAGAAAACCAAAGTGATAACTCATACATGAAAAACCTTATTCATTTTATCCGATTCGAGTATCGACCTTCCCGTCAAATACCTCTCGAACAATTGCGATACTAATACCATAGACCACATTGCCATTACTGGGAAGCAAATCGATCAAATTAAGTTTAGTAAAATAATTAAATACCTATGAGTCATAATATTTACCAATTTTATACCTTTAGAACACAAATAAATTCTTTAAAGTCTTGAGTGAAATACTTCATATATGTATTTCTTTAAATTTATTCTAAATTGTTATATTTTGTTTAGTCTATTAGAAATATGAACCAAGATATTTGGTTCACAATGCACCAAGTTCATTAAAACCTAAATGTATTTCTTACTTACGGCTAAGTGTAAACACATCTAGGTTTTAATGAACTTGGTGCATTGTGAACCAAATATCTGGGTTCATAACTGGCTTACTATAAAAGGAGTTGACTGTATAGCGATCTTTACGTCTTCAACCCCGTGATCTCTAGTGTGTGTTTAGTTCCAAACCCAAGAAAAATAGAGAATTGACACTTTTCGAGTATAATTAGTGACACCCCAGGGTGTGCACCTCAGGTGTATTTTTAAAATTTAAAAAATATCAAGCTTAATGCCTTGACCACGTGTAAGCTGGGAAGTGCATCTTTAAATTCAATTAACCAAGGAATTCTAAATTTTAAATAAATAATTAGATACATCTTTAGTGTTTACATCTTAGCCCTTATTTTTATAGCCATAGTGAGGCTAGTATATTAGACATTGCGACTAGCTATTCGGTTAACTAAAGAACCAAGCAACCTAGAAAGCGAAAACGTGACGCTAACCACTTTATTTAGGAAGCCCTTAGTTGTTGTTACTACACATATTGTGAGCCTGAATTATTAAATAGAAGGATTGCTGGTGTGGGAAGATGCCAAACGAAGGATCACGAATATCTTTTAACTTTATATAATTGTTATTTAGATAAACTACCGTAACAATCTTGGTTTTTATTTTTTATTTTACCCTATTAATTATTTTTAAATGAAATATTTGTATTTTGTTTGTTTGATTGTTTGTTGCTCAGTTACCCTTAAAACACTGTACATGTCCTGCTGGAACTTCGCATGATTATAAATTGGACGTCCAGTTAACATATATGCTAATTGAAAATTAGTTATACCACGTTGTTTCTAGATAACGGCTACAAAACACTTTCGTGTGTCCTTTTTCTCAACTTATGACTATTGGATTTTCATTTGATCAACTTTTAAAGTTTCTTAAATATAATTACATTATATATTAAGGCCATTTTGAAAAAATACCATGGCTAAAGAACACTAATTATTAACTTGTCCATGGTGACCTGGTGGTCTAGGGGTAAGGTGTCGGACTTCTGTGTGGGCGGCCGGGGTCCAATCCTCAGTCCCGGCACAGATTTATTTGATTACCAAACCCTTCCTTCACCTCTAACAAGACATCTTGTGAATGTGGGGAATGCCAGGCCTCCACCGTGGTTCGGATTCCACGTTAAACTGTTGGTCCTCCATTTCATCTCACAATCACCCTACCATTACACATTAGCGTAAGTGCGTATAACCCGAAAGGGTAGTAAGACGCGGTGCTAATAATAATAATAATAACTTGTCCATAGTTCTAACTCATAAACTTGGGGAAGCCTGAAAATGTGAACCGATAATCAATCATCAATTTAAATTATATAGGATGTATATTTGTTTGTTTAAATGTATGTGTACCTATGTGTATGTGTATGGTTGCTATAACTACAAAATAAAGAAATCTAGAAAGATTAAATCACACTAATATATAAAATTATAATGTTGTTTGTCATTTTGTTGCTAAAACACGTCCAAACCACCGTATACTTTTAGTAGACATATAAAAAAATATCAGGAATGTAATGGAATTATTATATATACCTCAATAACTCCGAAATACTTGAAATTTATAAGTGGAGTTTGATTAAATGGGGGAGCTTATAAATTTAACAAACTTATGTAAAGAGCTACTTTTTCACTAAACATGCTTCAGTGGTCACATGGTCCATGGCAACACTCTCTCAATAGATTATACTGCCGGTGATAGGGATATCGGGGTTCTATTCCCATTTGGAAGTATTGATGTTGGTTTTCTCTACATGAATTCCCCTCTACATCCACGATAATACAGGTAAAACTTTTCTAAATGCAGTCCTCCTCATCCCCAACTCTCTAGCGTCATTAATACATAATGTGCATATAGCCTGAACAGCTGGTGAGACAAAGTGTTAAAAAAAATCTTCTCACATTGGTAAAAGATTTTAAAAGGTCAGGCAGATATAAGAGCCACCCCACGATTTTTACATTCCCGCTATCTTACAGGTAAGTAAAGTATTGTGATCGTAAAAAAAACATAAATCGAGATTTTGATGAATACCGACGTTTCATGACCCCTCGAATCCGAAAAATAGGTTTTTGAATTTCCTTCTGTCTCTTTGTCTGTACCTCCAACTAGAGCCTACACTTTTTTTTTTACCGATCGCGCTAAAACTTGCTATCTAGTGTGTGCATAGGGTTGCCCCGAGGGCACAGAGATTGTCTGTGCCCGAGGGGTTATTGGAATTGGATATCTAACCATAAAATTAAAGGTAGTTTACTAAAAAGGAAAAAAGAGAAAAAGTCGATTTTCTAAATATCTGCTCTAACGATTTTGATTAAATTTCATTTCTTAACATTTATAAATATTTCAAACAATATGGATATTTCGGCAAAATGACTTTAAGTGTTCCTGTCTTTTGCTTAATTATTTTTTTCCTATCTCCGTAACTCTTTGAAATATAAAAATACTTATGTTTGCAAATATGTAGGGCTATTTATAATAACGATCTTTTATTTGGAACATATTTTTATGAAACCAACATTTTTCAAGCTATACGCAACGAACTCTAAAATTAAAGTATTGTGACCATAAAAAAATCTAGCACGAAATGTTGATAAATGTCGACGCTTCATTACCCCCCGAACCCTAAATTTTGGTTTATGCAATGCCATATGTCTGTGTGTCTGTTTAACCCTAAAATTAAGAGTAGATTAATAAAAAAAAGAGAAAAAATCAATATTCTCAAAATCGCTCTCATGATTTTGATGAAAATTTGTATCTAGGTTTTTATTAAATTAAAAAAATAAAATGGATATTTTCATTTTTTCATGAAAATAACTTTTAGGCAAATTTACAGAAGTGGAAATTTCCGTATCTCCGCCACTATTTGAGGTCTAAATAGCTTATCATTTCAAAGTTGTTGTACAGCACCATTAAAAATAAAACAAACCCTTAGCTGAAATATATTTTTATAAAACTAATAGTTTATGAGATATTCGCAAATATATTAATACAATTTTGTGAGCTTTGGTTGTAAAGACATACTACTTAAGTTTTAACGCAATAATTCTGTAATTCCATAGAGTAATTAAGTATAATTAATTTTATTAAAAGGTTTATGTTATTTTCTTTAAATCTCTTAGGAGAAATGCTTGTACAACATTGATCTATCTTCATTTTAGACTCGATAGTTAATATTTACAATTTTTACTGGTAAAAATTTATAAATGAGGAATTTAATAGCAATGCGATGACATGAAGATGTGCAACACATAATAAAATGTCGAAAACTCTAACCGGAAGTCGAAATTTTAATACGAAGTGTTAACCCTTGTGACCTTGGTCGCACGGTCTAAGACACATCTCTCGCAATAGAATTGACTGCCGATGACGGTGATGGGGAGATCAGAGTTTGACTCACCAGCGAGCGAGGTAGTGTCAATTAAACCGGTTATAAGAAGTGAATATTCGTCACGTCTAGTGTTGTGGGTGTATAATATGGCACGGGAAATGAGCAGGGGTGTTGGGGCTAAGGGATGGGGGCGAGACCGTGCTTCTTCTTGAATTTTGGTACGCACATAAAAACTTTTTTTGAAGTTTACTTCTATTCTAGCATTTTAAGTCGTTTAATTTGTTGATGTGTTCTTTAATGAGAGTGAAAGCTCATTTAAATACTAGTTTCGAATAAAATATGTGTTATTCCAAAGATTAGACTGAATAATATTGTTAATCTCTCAAAATTAAAAATAGTAGATTTATTTTTCAGAATATCTCATACATAAATGAATAATAATATAAAATACATTCCTAGAATTACATTTAAAACTATATTGTCAGTTCACTAATCAAAGTACGAAATAAGGTGTTTTTTAAATGTTTCCTATATAGAAACAAAAACGGCTATTTACAACCACAATGTTCTTTCAAAAATTTGTAGTTAGTGATTTAGTGGGCAGCTTGGGTGCATCACGAAGGACACGTAGTTTCCAGCTGTACCCCCTCTCCTTCTTTTCCAACCCCTATACGCTTCTCCACCCTACATGACCTATCTTATGTCTTCTTTCACTAACTTTCTTTGATCCTCCTTCCTCTCAAAGCCCCAGCAATCTTGAGTTCGTTGTGAACAGTGGGAGATAAGGCGGTAAGTTTCTGGGTCTTATTACACACACACACACACACACACACAATCTCACACAAAGTCAAGATAAAGAGAGTCGTCTTTCTGAAACTTGGTCATTCACGTATGTCATGCGAGATAGCTCACTTTGTGAAACCGAGGCTTTATTTCAATATCATCGAGGTTATATTAAGGCTCTGCCTACCCTCTCTGGCGGTGTGTTGAGATTTCAGCTCTCAAAATAGATGGCGTTGCTAACGTTATACAAACTGATGAATTCTAGCCATCAGGTTGGCAGCATTACTGGTTTGTTAAAACAATTGGGAGGCTGGCTGACCAAGACCGGTAATCAGTCAAGGCTGCAAGCAAACCTTTCCTAGATCTGAAAGAGATAAGAAGTGTAGTGTCGGACAGTAAAGTGTGTAGGCGACCAAGTCGGACCAAACGTGGGGAGATAAAACGTCAAGATACTATCACACTCTCAAGCAGAAAAATTAGTCTAGCCATCCCCACCAGCTAGACGCTACTGTCTGGGGGCTCAAATCCCTGATGAAGGTATTTTGGGGATATCTTATTCAATCATTTACTTCTACTCTTCCCGCAAATGTGGGTACATTTCCTTAATTAATTCTTCCCTAATCACCACCACCCCAATTTCACCATTATTAGACATGCATTCAGCCCAAACGGAAAGTAAATCTCGGTGATTTTTAGCTATATATATATTGATAACTTTTATTTCTCATTTGATATAATTTGATATAATTTATCTTACGTAAGGATTTTTATGGGGGGGGGGGGTGTTATAGAACATCTTACGATACATTACGTAGGGTGAGGGGAGGGTGGGTTGAAATCATGAAAAAAGCCTAACGTAATTTAAGGACGGCCCCAACCAGCGTAATCCTTTCAGCTCTTCATATAGTAAAAGGACATACATATCTGTTGTCTTGCAAAGTATAAACGGTCACTCCAAATGTTAATAATACCCCACAGGTAAGTTAAACAAAGCCAGATGAAAAGAAAGTATTAAAAATGCCATCACTTTGCATCAAAATCTGCGTTAATTGTTCTATCAGACTTACTACTATCATCAAATTTGTTATTATTCATAAAACTCAGTGTTACATCACGTATCTGCGGAGGTACACATACCACAGTTTGAGAATCTTTTCTCTATAGTATAGACCATAAGTTTTCAATGGGGTGCCAAGGTACCCTACGGTGAAGCTAGAAAATATGGGAAGTTAATAATTGAGTCTATATAAATATTGTACTAGAAAAATTATCTTGATTTAGTTAATATTAATTTTATTTTTATAAGATAGGATATTAATTAAAAAAGAGTATTTTTATTTTTTGTATGTCATCTAATTAGTGTTTCATAAACTCAAAACACATGGACATAAAGATGTTTCATACAAAAAAATGGCTCTAAATATAGAGGCTGTATCAAAATCTACCGCCCTGAAATAGAGATGGAGAAAAAAATAATGCTCTAAAAATATGATGTGTGAAATAATAGTGATGAGGGAATATACATTATTTCAGGTTGATACACAATGCTCCAATTCATGCGGCATATAATCTCCCATGCCCGTAGTTTCATTAACACAAACATATAATTTGAGTAGTAGATAGTTTTGTTATTTCCTGCAACACTGGGCGGTACTACCGCTATAATTGGTCGTCTAATTTTATTAGAGAGATATATTATTTATTATAATCATCAATTGGAATTATAATTACATAAGAAACGCACCCAAAACAAATGAATGTTAAGTCTTACAAATTACAAGGCGGAGCGCCTACATTCAATGCACCACCCTCAGCAGGCTTACATTTTAATATACCCTTTGTCTCTGAAAGTAAAAGTAGAGATCCTTCTGTGCTATAGTAAATGACTCGTAGAACCGATTATCCTAGTCTGTGGTCATTTACCCATTAGTTTCATGAATCTCTTGCTTCAAGAGCGTGATTGAAACTCAAATTATACCTTGTTGATAAATATTTAAAAAAATATCAGTGACAAAAAAGTATAAACTACTGGCCATTAGCATTTTGTTAACTTTTTGTAATCAAATTTGTTATCTCATAGGGTTGGTCAAATATCGTTAGTCAGTACTATCGATAGTTTCGATACTATCGAACGTATCTATCGAAAGTGGCAGAGTTGCTAAATTTAATAATAAAATATGGCAGAAATGCAAAATTAATCCATCGGAATGAAACGACCCAAATATTTATTTCAATTTGCAATCAGAGGCTGATACAAACGGGGTTCACCCCTTATTAACTCAAGATGTTTTAATTAGTATTAATAATTAAAATTAAAAACAAAACCAATATGTACTATGTTATAATAAATCACTACTAGCTGTACAGTCATGTAATCTCTCAGTAGCCAGTTGCTTCGCGTGTCAATCACTGTCATTAATTGCTTTACATTTTTAACACATAGCTTAGACTAATAAACAAAAACTAACAATAAACATGAATAAACGATTAACTTTTTTCTTTCTTCAAATTTTCTAATTTACTTTATAATTTAATCTCAAATTTTGAAGTATTTTTTATCTAAGAACTTTCCGAGGGGTAGCCTCCCCCGACACGGTTCCGTGAGAGGGCTGGTACTCCTTCAAACCCCAATGAAAGTCCTGGATCCACCCCTGTTTACGCTGGTATACTTCCACCATGATACGAGAAAAGAAAAAACAGAACTATAATAAACGTTCTACTACATTTGATTGAAATGTCATCTACCTCTTCCCTGCCAAAATATGCCAAAATAGTATTATTATTATTATTATTAACACCACGTCTTACTACCCGTTCGGGTTATACGCACTT
The DNA here is from genome assembly GCA_902141385.1 of Timema californicum. Classification (NCBI taxonomy): domain Eukaryota; kingdom Metazoa; phylum Arthropoda; class Insecta; order Phasmatodea; family Timematidae; genus Timema; species Timema californicum. The sequence continues at coordinate 73,328 of CABFOW010002674.1, read as the reverse complement.
ACGCTAATGTGAAATGGTAGGGTGATTGTGAGATGAAATGGATGACCTACAGTTTAACGTGGAATCCGAACCACGGTGGAGGCCTGGCATTCCCAACATTCACAAGATGTCTTGTCAGAAGTGAAGGAAGGGTTTGGTAATCAGATAAATTTATGCCGGGACCGAGGATTGAACCCCAGCCGCCAGCACAGAAGTCTGACACCTTACCCCTAGACCGCCAGGTCACCTGTGCCAAAACAAAAACAATTACCATGGTAAAAATGAGTAAAAACTGTAAAATTGCGTGAAAAAACTAAAATTATCCCTATTCCTATTTACTTTTGTTGGTTGAGGTAACATAAACCTCTATAAATATGATTAAACTTTTTTTTTCTTTTGTTTAACAACACTGGTATCTTCAATTAATCAATGCTATCGTAAAATCGTATAAGTTATTTTTTGTACATTAAATGGGATTATTTTGGGAATTTTTCAGTTATGCCTGCCTACCCCATTATTGTAGTAATATTTCGATAGCCAGGACGGGTAGAAATACACAATGTATAGTAATAATATTAAAGGGAGGTTGTTCGATGTTTGTATATATTTCCGGAATTTCGACATTTCCTGACGTAATAAGGTGGTAGCAAGCAGTGGCGCACCAAAGGGAGTCGTAAGTCCCCTTAGGAACAGTTTTTTTTTAAAAATTCTGCTATATTTAGGAGTGAGAACACACCTTGTCAAAGCAAGTCTCGCCAAGTACGGGATATAGTTTGTAGCTGCGTACAGCGACGCCGCTGGTGAATGCACAGATTTAGTCGGCAGGGTTGCCAGAATAGGCGAAATTAGTGAGTTTGGCTACTTGTGGGATCCGTTGGCAACTGACTTTCCTAACTGGGCTACTTGCGACTTTTTCGGCTGTATAATTTCATTTTAGATCCGTTTCGGAGCCTGCGTGGTCTAACGCGCCATTCTAGTGTTAGACTAGACTGCCGAAGACAGGGATATCAGGGTTTGATTCAGGTTGGGTGCACTGAGGGTGGTTTTCCTAAAAGGTTTTAACCTCTTCTAACACACAAATGTAGGTGTATTTCCTGTCAATTAAACCTTACAAATTCCTAAACCATTAGTGTAATAAGTACATAGGGGTATAACCCGAACGGGTAGTAAGACTTGGTGCTAATAAAATAATAAAAAAGTTATTAGGGATGGGGAAGGTTGAATTTAGAGGAAGTTTGTACCCACATTTACGTGAAGTGAGAGTGGAAAATTACTTAAAGAGAAAACCAATTATTTAAATAAAACTACCTGTAGTCTACCCAACAGGGAATCAAACTCTATTCTCCCCGTCATAGGCAGTCCAGTATATTGTGAGAGTGGCGTTTTATATCATGCGTCCACTGAAGTGGGTATTGAAGGTGTTTTACTTCAACACTCCCTTAACGCATATTAGGCTATCTCGTGGTCTAGGGGTAAGGTGTCAGACTTCTGTGCTGGGGTCCGGGGTTCAATCCTCGGTCCCGACACAGATTTATCTGATTACCAAAACCTTCCTTTACCTCTGACAATACGTTTATCTATCACAACTTGTGAATGTGTGGAATGCCAGGCCTCCACCGTGGTTCGGATCCCACTTTAAACTGTAGGTACTTCATTTTATCTCATATTCAACCTACCATTACTCATTAGCATAAGTGCGTGTGACACCTAGACACGGCAATCGAACCAGGGACTTTTGGCTTAGCCTGCTGATGCTCTACCAGAGAGCTATCCAGGATTAATCCTGTGCTAAGAGTAATTATTCACGCATATTTTAAGGCAGAGTTTGTGATGAATATTCTTAAATCAACAGCTACCAATGAGCTATCTTCAACAATTGATATCACAGCTACTGCTCGCTGACTCGGAGGCCGGCTTTATGTTGCCGAGTATAATAACATTTGTACACGCAAGTAAATAACATGGAGCTCAGTTAAAGTTCGTACAGTTGTTTGTTGTGTCTTTTTGCACCGCGTCTTACAATCCGTTCGGGTTATAAGCTGTTCGTACAGATAATCGTACGTGAATAGAGGAGATTAGAACATGGAAGTTATCTTTTAGTTACGAATGTAGCCACTCAGCCAGGTGAATGTGGTTGGAGTGAGATATATAAAAAATGTATTTGGAAAAACACGTATGGACAGAGTCAGTAATGATTGTGTGCTCCACTGCTGCCTGAATTCCGATACAGCAGGTTAGCCAAAGCTTGCAAAACGATGCTAGCTGGTTAATGGGTAATTACCATACTAACGGCACCTATTATCAACTAAGATAACTATTTGTAGAAGGAGAATTTGTATTTAAAACTATGTATTTTTACCATAGTGTCGACTTGGGACTCGTTAGAGCTCAATATCGTCGTGATTATTGAAACTGACACAAATTTAAAAATACGTTTAAAAATAAAAATAAATTATTCATTAAATAATATGTTATAAACAAACCCTCTAGCTTAATTTTACAAAGAAAATAAATAAATCGGTTAATAATTTTTGTTTTCCCATTTAAAATTAATTGAAATGGAAACATTTTAACGAAAATATTTCAATAACTATTTTTAGCATTGTTTGAAAATCCCATATGAGTTATGAAAGATGACCAGATATGTTAGTAAAATTTTTTTTTTAAATGTTGAATTATTAAAAAAAAAAGATTAATTTTTTTTGTTTAGAACCGTGCATTAATGGTGTAATAATATGGGATAAAAGCGCTGCTCTTTGGGCGTCAGTTATATTAATATGTGATCAATCACCCTACTTCGGGCGTCGATTGATACACAACGGATTAATTCCCAGATAAAAGATGATGTGATGACTTTAGGTTGTCTTAAGCTCCGTGATCGAGCGCCTATCACCACTGTACGGAAAATATACCGTCTAATCAGCTGTCTATAGCCCCGTGTTCGAGCACTAATTAAATCGGTATTAATATTATTAAAGAAAGAGAAATGTTGTTGGCTGTTATTTCACACACGGTTTATTTTAATTACACCAGTAAATTATTTGCACATATTTCAGTTAAATGTTTGTTATCACTGCACACTTGTGATATTGAAGTGACTTATATTATAATGTGTTGGACTGTGAGCAAGGTCCCGGAGATCGTCCTCCCCATCGTCGTCGTCGTCAAAATGCAATTGCTATATTGTAAACATACGCACTATGGTTTATATATGACATACGCCTTGCATTTTCTCCCTTGGTCAACAAAGTAAAAACTAACCAATGGACAGAGTCCTGGCGACACGTTTTATGATGGCTAGCTTCTTATTGGTATAAAGAAATGGCGTGCTCTACCAAATACTACGAACCTCCTCCCTTCAACAGGAATTGACGCAGTTACTATTTTACCAGGAAAGAAGGTATAAAAAAATATATTTTAGGGGTGAAGTCCTTTTCACATCATTCTAAGAAACGCGTGTTTGTTCATGGATGAATCTTAAAAGGATACTCTACCTATATTACTTTAAAGAAAAATTACCTTCATCCATGACTTTTTACATAATTTAGATTAATCCAAATCAATACATTACAATGGGTAGCCGCAACCTTAAGAACGTGATAGGATGATTAAATTACTTTAAGAGAGTTGTGCCCTTTATTAAGTTTGTTTAGTGTCAGCCTCTGAATACACACGTAACAATAATGAATTCGGGTGAGCCCGTAGAAATGGCCGTATGGTTGAAGTCGCTAGGAGAGTACTGTCTCTTGGTCTCCGTTGATTTGGGGTGTGGGTACATGCATGACAGATTCGCGGAGAATGGTCTTCCAACCGTGGTCCACCCCTCACGACTTTGCCTTCCTTTAGCCAAACTAGTGTGTGTACATTTACTTTAAACCTATTTACTTGCTACTAGGGCCCCTTAGATCAGGTATAACAAACTCATGTCCCTCGGGCCACAATGTTCCCTATACATACTTTTATGTAGCACATGGACCTTATTATGAACCAACATAACGCGTGACAGGATTCTTATTTTTCATAACGTCGATAAAATACAAAATTTTGGAATGCGATATTAATTGTGAGTTTGGCATGATTTGGAGAATTCTGCCATATAAGTTTGTTGTACAATATATATCCTTTCTTCAAAATTGATCAATTCGCTAAAATTATTGAATTTGCACTCCCAATAAGTGCAGAGTTTAGCAGGACATACATATGTTAACATTTAACATCTCTTTTAACATAATACATTAAACTAAACACCCGAGAGATAAAACCTACTTGGGAATACATTTTATATCCTCACAGTAACACCATCGTTGCAACATTAACGCCTTTGTTACAAAGAAATGTTTACATTTTTTTTTGTAAAAATACAGGGTTAGTCTAATTGTTTGAAATATAAAGCTTATTCTTTTTTTTAAAGTAATACTATAATACATCGTTGGAATTTTTTTAGACTTAAGATGATAGTAATACAGGTTTTATATTCAAATCCAGAACTCTCTGTATTTTCAGTGTTCAATGAAGCCTTTATAGCGTTTGACACGCTTGCCTTAGATTATGTTGCTCCTAGCACTTGTGTTTGAAGTATACTCCATTTAACATGAAGTCTAAGGCCCCATATTAGTAAGGTGAGTAATACTCCATTAAAGCTCGACTCCATACTAAGGGATTGCACTGTATACATGGTCCTTTTCTCAAGTCCTTACGACTCCTTAGACGTTTTCTAAGTTTCAACTTTCTAAGGACAAGTAGATATGGACTGCTAAGGACCACCAATCACAGCAAAGTAAGAGTGCTCACGCATCTAAATGAAAGCACCACTGGCATTTTCATAGCAATTAGACAAACTCACTCGTGTCTTAAGTATATTATTTGTGATTGAACTTAACCTAACTTTCAAAAGTAGCCTGAATGTCTTATAAAAATATATTGTGTAATTAACTTTATTAATATTTGTTCATCTGGGATATCGTCTGGTTCATTATAGCGTCTCCTTGCGCCTATTTATAGAAAATTTCCTTTCAAAGAATTTAATGGGACGTTGTTTCCATATATATTATTGGTTGGCATAGTCACGGGATTACAGATACAAACTGTGTAGACGTGAATTACATTTTTAAGGATCGTTAAAGACTTAGGGGTTACAAGGATACAGATCTTACGGACTCTGTAGATGGGGCTTTACCCTGATCGATTACAATATGGCCCTGTCTTATAATATGTATAATCATGTTCCCCAACAAAGCAGGTTTGCCTCCTTTCATGGCAAACAAAGTGTACCATAAAAATTACTTTAAAAATATATCGAACTTAAAACTGACATGCAAGATGATGCTTGATTTTTTTTATCTATTGTCAGACCAGCTTACTAGTTCTACTATGGTTTGTAGCATTAGCAACAAGCTAACCGCAACCAAAAACAAGCACAACAGACTTATCCGATGGTACAGACTCCACCTGCCGCTGGCTTGACAACACGCACGATCGGCCCACCGAAACAATCCACCCGAACAAGACGACCGACCAAGCTATAGTGAGAGCTGCGCTCATTCAAACCGCTCAACAACAACCCTCTCAAATCTACGATCGGAAAGAAGATCGCCAGTGCCAAAGTTCTGCTTCCGTGGCCGTCTAGATGCTCGTAGAATATTCTCCTCCTTGTTCTTGTTCTTAGGTCC
>CABFOW010002674.1:53794-67546 GCA_902141385.1 Timema californicum | reverse complement strand
CACCGGCCCCCAGTAATCCGATCGTTCCATGTTCCGTGGCCTGTATAAAAGAGTGACCGTTTGTGTTGTGCCACTTTGGGACTGGCTTTGGTTATCGCTAGTGCAAGCGAAGGCGTCAGATATAAACAAAGTAAGCTAAATTTCCTTTTAGGCTTAACCTTGTATGTTTTCAAAATTCTCTTTCGGCGTTTAGAAATCATTTTAAAATATTCATGAACTTTAACTTTAATCTTGTACACTTAGTTTTCGTGTCAAATTCTGATGCACTTAAAACTTGGAACTTTTACTAAGATTGAAATATCCAATTATAAAGTTTTGCGCTTGTATTTATTTCGAAGAATAATGGACTTTAACTTTAATCTTGTACACTTAGTTTTCATGTCAAAGACTGATGCACTTAAAACTTGGAATTTTTACTAAGATTGAAATATCCAATGATACAGTTTTGCGCTTGTATCTATTTTGAAGACTAATGAATTTTAACTAATGTTGAAATATCTAATGATATTGTTTATATTTCTTTTGCGCTTGTATTTATTTCGAAGAGTAATATATTTGAACTTTGAACTTTTACACTTGGTATGTGTGTCAAAGATTGATAAGCTTAAACTTTGGACTCTAACTAAAGCTGAAATATCTAATGATAATATTTTTATTACTTTTGCACTTGTATTTACTTCGAAGGATAATATACTTTAACTTTGAACCTTTTAACTTAATATTAATGTCGAAAATTGATAGAATTAAACTTTGGAACTTTAACTAAAATCAATTGTTGTCCATAATGCCTTTTTAAATATTTAATAAACAACTTTTTATGATAAAGTTTGTACTTACTCCCTTTTTACATTCATCCTTAGGTATCACATGGTAACCAAAGTCCGTAAGATAATCTAACCTGAGGTATAGTTACGTGCTGGTTTAATGTTTATTGTTGAGGTTGGCCGTGGGGACGAGCTGCAATAGTTCTTTATTGTGTGTGTATTGCTAATGTTTATTTTAGTTTTCTGCAATTTTTTAACTTGCCTAGCACACACTATCAATTTTCTGCTTTATTGTTTATTTTAATTTTATTTGGACCAACTAACTTAAATGCTAGGGTAAAAAATATGGTTCAGGTTTTTATTTATTTTTATCAATAGCGCAATTTTACAGGCGATTAATAATTTAAAATAAGTTATTTTAAAAATTTATATTTTGTCTCCGCATTTCACTCTCCATCTGGGCTACACGCATATAAACTAATTACACCGATGTCTTCAGTATGTAAAAGATTGAATTATTTTGAAATTGTTACCGCATTTTTGCTTGGAAGAGTATTGGAAGAAAGTTTATAGTAAACCATCCTCAGTATACCCCTAGTATTCAAACTCCGATATCCTTATCATCTACAGTCCAATCTATTATGAGAGTGACCCCTTAAACCATTTTAACATGTAAGAAAGTCAAATATTTAATTAAATTGAACAAATGAAGATTAATATGTAACAAATAGAATTCACATAGAGAGAATAAGTAACGTAACAAAGTGGTAGGCACGTAATCACATCGCATTCAGTGGAATTGAACTCCACTATTTTACACAAAAATAATTTTCAAATTTAAAGCATAAGCCTTAAGGGGCTTGCGTAGGGGAGCCAAGACAGTGTCAATCATGTGTTCAGCTCTATCACGATTTTGATAAAACTATTAGTAGTATTGAGGTTTGGTCTTCACTGTAATGAATACAAAACAATATTCTATGTTTCTATACACAAGAGAGATATGTAAAAATAGTTTAAAATATGAAATTTTGCCCTTAGAAAAGTCAAAATAAGGGATATTTGAGTTGATCATTAAAGACCTAAATCCAAGGGAAATTAAAGGGCAATAGTATAGGAACATAGAATGGAGATTTGTAAATCGAATTATATAATTTATTAGGGGGGTCACAACACAAAATCTATTGGTATCGTTATTAACCTGAGAGGTTGCAACTGGTGGCATTTCCCTTTACGCTAACGCCATAGCTCGTTAAAGGACCAGTCAAGATTGGCTCTGAAAGTAGGAGGGGAGATTAGAAGTGAAAGAATTGCAGACGAGCTGGTTAATCCTTCTCTCGCTTCCTCTTACCGTTCGTACTTCCACTCGGTTCCTCACCTTCGGTAGAATTTTGCAGGTCGTGGCGCATGTACATTTTGACCACATTTTATTAAGTGGAAGCTAAAAAAAAATTAGCGTCAGTATGGACAAAGAAAAAAAAACTGTGGACCATAGAAGAGGGAAAAAAAGATTTTACCTCACATCCCATCGCAAGAAAAGAAATTGGAATAAGGGGAAGAAACTATGGATTGGTGATTCTGGGTGACTATTTTTTAAGTTTATATAGCAATAGTGAATTGTTAAAAAATGACACAGGCCTATATATATTCATGTATTTACCATACACGTTTTAAATACACAACCTAACTTAGGTAACAATGTGATCTGTACCTCACATTCAGAAATATAGCCTAGATATTCACTATTCAGATAAAAGGACGTATCCATCTACAAATATAAATTTTAATTTCTAGCACCCCCAGAATCAGCTTCACGAATCTCCACCAAGGTGCATTAACGCTAGTTTTTTTAATGTGAAATTCACTTTGGTTTTATAATCTATCTCTACACGCTAATGTGAGAGAAATTTTTCGTATCATATACTTTCTCTTCCTCGCCCCTATTAAATTATTTGTATACTGTTGTTTAATTTTTTTAATAGTTCCTCCATCACTCCCCTCCCCCAAAGTAACAAAGGCTTATTTTTAAACCAAAACTGTGTTATTAAAAATTCATAAGAAATTTAATTTAAAAATAATATTTGTTCACATGACTTCATCATAATAAAATAGGGTACTGGAATATTTATTTTAATTTTTTTGGTTAAATGGTTAGTTTTTTCTTTTTTTTATATACAAGTTTTAAGTTACAATAATTAATACTTAAACATGCTTGACAAAATTAAATCCTGTATTATTTTGCATGCAAATAATATGTCTTAGCAATAAAATGCTCCGATAATTGCACTTTTTGCCTGGGATTTTTGAGTCACATGCTGAAATACAAATTATGCAAATTGTAAGGCAAAGCATAGCCATTTCTTACATTTAACCAATATTATATATTATATATTATATTCAATTTACAGAAAATACTTACTGGTTATAGGAAAATGACTATTTAATAAAAGCATGTTATAAATTTCTGTTATTTTGGTGAATGATCAATGACCAAAACACAAAACATCATTTCGGGATAGTAAATTCGGCTTTATGTTTTTTTTACTGTCAGAAATGTTCAAATATACCGTTTATATTCTTTTGATGTTGTAGTTTTATAAAAAAACAAATTTTTTATAACGTGACCTTATTTATCTACAGAGTATGCCTTGTAAAGGCAAATGACTTAAATACTAACAGAGGTGGTAACAATTCATCGAGCCAGTAAAAACCTAATATTCAAGAATAGATAGAAACAATGGATTGCAACTCTATGTTTCCTTCTTCTGAAGAAGGGTTTCTAAATAATGTTATGGTGTGGACTATAATCAGCTCTTTGTCGACTTGCAGTAAATTTTATTTCTCGAAAATCTGGGGTATAAAAACTTTATAGTAAATATTAAAGTTCTAAAAAACTGTACATATATATAACCAAATTAATAGTTTCTAAGACGAAAGGACCACAACATCCTTACTAAAACAAATTTATTTTATATAGGCCTACCAATAGTTGTTTACATTTTGATTTTATGAATATTCATGGTAATATAATTCAAATAATACCCTCTCCACTTTCGGGCACACCTCCCAGCATCTTATCTGATACTATTCGGTATCCTCACTGCAGTGCACAAACTAATATATCCACACATTCAATAATTGGTAGGCCTAGCAGAAGCATCTTTACAGAAGATTTGATGGACATATCATCTGGAGATGAGTCGAAGACATAATTGTATTCACAACTGTAAATATTAGATTTCATTCACTTTAGTGTTTTAATTTATTTAGTGAACAAGTTAAGGCAGGCTGGAAGAGGACGCGAGAAAAATTAGGTGTTTTTGCAGTTTTCACAACAAACTTTTTTAAATCAAATGCTTCATTAGAGACATAAAGTTTAATTTTCTATGCATGGCAATATCAACAGCTGTTCTTGAATATCTGCTATGGGCATAGCATCATTAAAGGAGATACATTTTAAACGAGGAGAAGAAGTTTTCACAAAATTCTAGGATACTCATGACAGAAATTTAACAACTGTTGATATCACCTTGTGAAGACAATTAAACTCTATGTTTGTACTGAAGTAATATTTGATTTAATTTGCCGAAAAAATTGTTTTCTATGAAAACTGCATAAAAAACTCATTTTCCTGGCATCCCCTTTGATCTCACTATTACACCCTCCACCGATCTTATAGATAAGGCCCCTAAAGCTATAGGACAGTAAGGATGTAACAATACATAGAAAATAACAACAGGAAATTAAGCAAAGTTTAAATGAATTATTCTTTAATTGTCAAAAAGTATGAAACAAACACGGGAAAGACGGCCTTAATTCAAAACATCCTATAGCTACTATTCTGGAAGAAAACATTGGCTTATTTGCGCAGGAATTCACAAAGTAAACTGTACTTAAGGTCCTTCATACATAAAGTTATGGCTGGTTACACAGAAGCCAAAACAAGACTTAAGGTCTTTCAAAGCGTAATTGAAGAATAAGTTTTACACATGTTCCCTTGACATATCGAACGAACTTAACTTGCATTTACGTTAATTCAAAGTACTAACAATTCACATAAGAGTTGGATCAACGTGATCCAAACACAAGGTTAGCTAATTAAACATAAAAGATTCTAAGTCGAACGCAATTTCCTCTTTGCGTTGACTATACATTTAACATACAAATTTAGGCCCCTCGTTCATGACCTTAATAAAAGGTTGCAAAACAAACATAATTTAAATAAGGTGAAAAGTTCGTTTCTAAGGTTCTACATTTTAAAAGTTATTTCCTAACTGTATACTTCTAACGTTCAATAGCGATAATACATCTATCAAACTTTCTTTCTTAACATGCTACATCTCTATGGTGATCCCTACACCTGTCAAACGTGCAGTAAATATGATACGTCTCTACCAGACGTTCGAATAAATGTGATCCCTACACCTGTCCAACGTGCAGTTATAATGATACATATTTACATTTAACAATCTTCTTTATAATGAGTCTAAAATATGGAAACAAGGGGGAGGGGTTTTCATATCCAAGCCAGTTACGCTTAAACAGTCCATTACGTCATTCTAAAGCAACTTCGTAGGGTTTCCAAGCCGCTGATTGGACGCATGATTGTCGCAATGCAGTATTCCATTTCTCGACCAATGTAGAAGCTTGAAAGTTCAGCGAGGGTTTTCCATATCCCTCCGCCAGACGGCAGACCAGGGTTAGTTGATTTGGCGAAGAGGTATCAAGTAAACATTGGCTAGTTTTATTGCAATTTTCGGACCGAGTAGATCGTTGAACACGTACTCCCAGGTGTAGTCACCCAACTCTTGTTCATCGGCGCTTTTGACTCGCCAGTGGCGTAGTCAGGGTAGCTGGACGACGGTACGTGTGGAACAGTTATTTTACTAGACTGTTTGTAATGGACTTTTTTGAATGCTGATTTTGTGTAATTGTTGGGGCTACATCAGGCTATAATAGTGAAGAATACTATTATAGGTTTCTTCGAGGTAATTCTGGGGGGTTGGGTAGTATGTATTTAGGTGAATCGAACTTGTGATATTAGGTTGGGTTGGGAGCAATTGTACAATACGAAGCATTGTATTGTTACACCACCTTAAGTACAGTTAACAGGAGTGCCACACTCACAGAAGTAGGGTACAAAGTCTGAAACTAGCTATGATATCTATAATCATAACTATATGTTTTATGTATTTTGAACTGGTACACATTTACAGAGGTATCTACTATAATCTAGCATACTTGGAACCCGTGCCTGCCACGACAGAACCATTTTATGAGGTTCATGGGGACGCCGCTGCAAAAAGAGGAAATTTAGATCAATTGTAAGTCGAAGCAAAATGTTTATCTTACTATTTTAGACAACACTTTCAGGTAGGAGTGGAATTCACATTTATATGAAAAAATATGTCAACCATGAGTGAAAAGTACTCCAAATAGGAGAAAGAAATTCAAGCCCACACACTGTGATTTTATGGCTGTCTACTAACTAAAAAAATCGCGCTGAAAGACGTGTCATTAGAATGGGCTAGTCTTCATCTGAAGTAACTATACGGTTGGGATGAAATATATATTATTTTTAGTTCGCCCTTCCAGGATATTCTTATTTAACTACACTTCTTGGACAAGAATGAGGAAAGTATAATTTAGAGCAAATGCTACAACATTAGTATGGATGGAGAGTGTAAAATAATATACTATATAATATAAGCTACAGGCCAAATATTGAGGAAGAATAAATTAATACCTAATTAATATTGCTTTCAAGATCATGGATGGAGTTTAAAGTATAGAAATAATTACTTACTACGAATTAATTTCCATAACAAAAAACGTTTTAGAGGTCATCGTTAGAGCTCAAACTAGCGTTGAAACAAGCCATTTTACCAAGTTGATTTTTAAAAAATTTTCCCAGAAAATTAAAGAGTTTATTTACTCACTCACAGTATTAATATTGTGTCTGCTTATTGTGAGATAAAAAATTGCCAACTTATTCCTCATATTTCCCGCAGGAATCTAAATAAAAATAATTATGTTATCGTAGCCAAATTCTGATTGCTATAAGACACAAATAAAAACTGTATATTTCAAACTATGATGTGGTCTTGTTTTGGCCAGGGTAAAATCAATTTAATGTAAAATACATATATTAAAATGCAAAAGTTGGAACAATTTTACAAATTAATTGATTTGGTTTAGTGCAAAACTAAACTGGTTTATTAAATTTATTATATTACATTGTGCGAGAATGAGAATTTAAAAAAATGAGTCATAAAATGTATGTTAATAGTATTCCTGAAATATTTTCTTTATATTATGTGTGTATTTGATTAACTGAAAATAACTTTAGTAATAAAAACCAAATAGCAGTTTAACTTTAAACATAATAGTGTAAAATAGGTGTATGTATTTTAATGAAAAAATTAAAGAATGCACAAGACATAAATTCAACAAAAATTTAGTCAAAGATTTATTTATTACAAATTATTATTTTTACATCAATTTTTTTTTTCAGGAATACTAGAATCGATACATTTCAACTAAGCCCCCCTCGATATTCAGAGATGCCGTCCTGTAGCTTAACTGATGGTAACACTATTGAAAGTATTCTCCCTCCACACTTAGAGTCGCCTAACTCCACATCTCTAGAAAATACCATACATCCGACTACTGTTAATTCACAAACAGAAGTTTTAATGGATATTTTCCCGGAAGATGTGCCAAAGACACCATCGTCTTCACAAAAGTAAATATTACATTACACATTTTAGTGTTAACTTATTTAGTGCTCAATAAATTAATTCCAAATTTTGAATTAAATTGTTACTAAGCTACCCTGATTAAATACCTACAAAATTAATAGGAGTGTCACCTTATAAAAATACAATTAGAAGCTGAAATACAATATCTAGAATTATGAATGTAATAAAATAAATGCTAATAAAATATCACAGGCTAAAATTAAGATTAGCACAATCATGGCAGTGGAATCGTAATCAATTTAAATTAGGCCTAGTATTAAATTAGTTGAAATATTATACATTTACACGGGAATTGATTCCGTGCGTGATAAGCCAAAGGTCCAGGGTTCAATTTCCGTACTATCAGTTAACATTTATGGTTATGGTTCCAGTTCCACTCCTTGCATTAAATACTTCAAGCTACAGTGCAAATTTGTTTTGTTTTTTCTTTCCAGGGACACAAATGTTTTAAAAACACCCTCTATCATAGAAGGACGCAGAATAGTCGACTTACAGTATTTTTTGGAATGTTTTCAAGCCATAAGGCATAAAGGGTTCGATTGCACATTTTCAAATATGAATATTACAGGTGAAACAAGGAATGGCTTCTGCAGCACATTACACTTGCAGTGTAAGACGTGTGGTGTTCTCGAAACACTCCATACTGAAAACCCAAACTCACCGATCGCAATGGTGGCTGGCATTATTACCATAGGCCAAGGTTTTTCTCATATGGAAGAGTTGTCTTCAGTACTAGATATGCCTTGTATGGGCAATCCTATGTACTAAAAGATACACCAAGAAGTAGGTGAACAGCTAGGAAACATTGCTCTTGATGAAATGATGGTTGTCGCGCGTGAGGAAGCAGCATTGGCTGTCAAAGCCGGAAATGTGGACAAAGAGGGTCGACCAATAATAACTGTTGTGAATGATGGAGCATGGTGCAAAAGAGCTTATTATTATTAGCACCGCGTCTTACTAGCCGTTCGGGTTATACACACTTAAGCTAATGTGTAATGGTAGGGTGATTGTGAGATGAAATGAAGGACCTACAGTTTAACGTGGAATCCGAACCACGGTGGAGGCCTGGCATTCCTCACACTCACAAGATGTCTTGTCAGAGGTGAAGGAAGGGTTTGGTAATCAGATAAATCTTTGCCGGGACCGGGGATTGAACCCCGGCCGCCAGCATAGAAGTCTGACACCTTACCCCTAGACCGCCAGGTCACCTATTGCAAAAGATCTTATAAGAGGAAATTACGACGCTCTCTCAGGAGTGGTAAGTTATATATAACATACAGTATTGAGACATAGAACTTTTTGTTGAGCTAGATATATTATTTAATATAATATAGTAATCACTAAATAAACTTTTAAAACTCAATTTTGTCTTTGCTTTTCCATTAAAAGTATTTTAATGGTCCTGTAGGTAAATATACCCTACACCAAATTTTTTTTATGATACTAGGCATGCAATGTTGGCTTTGTGAAAGAACATATTCTTAAGAAAAACCTGCTAAAGAACACATGTGCTATTTAAATTGGACACCATCCGCCACTGCGATGGAAGCTGGCATCATAGTTGATGGGTTCGAGCAAAGTGTACCAATGTATGGAATCGTGTATGCCGAACTTATAGGTAACTTAACCTAGCACTTTAAACAATTTGTTAATGTCGTGACATCAAAAAGATTTAATTTATAATCCAGTTATTTCATCAGGAACCCAACAAAAATTAATATTAATAAATTATCTTGCCTTAGCAGTATGATATTGAATTAAAAAGTGAATTTTTTTATTTTTTTAGGAGATGGGGACAGCAGTGTCATGAAACGTTTGAGCATAGCCAAGCCGTATGGTCCTGATTTCGAGATAAAAAAGATTGAATGTACAAATCATATTCTTCGCAACTATGTGAATAGGGTAAAGGAAATCGGGAAAAGAGGAAAGAGCCAACTTGGTCCAGTTCCTGGAATTATTAGTTTATCCATTCAACAAAGAGTTTTAAGAATGTGACATGCTGTAACTGAGGCAATAAAATATCGTCAAGTACAACTTTTCCCTTATCATGAAAATGTCAAACAACTAAAGGAAGACATAATTAATGGGCCAAGTCTTGGTTTTGGTGATCATTCTCGGTGTGGGGAGCGAGGGTATTTTTGTCAGGGACCAACAAAAGGTGAAACAAATTTAGTGCCAGAGTTGAGAAAATATAGCTTATGGGAAGATATAGTTAGTGGTCGTAATTCCTTGGCATTCCATGTTCAGAGCCTAATCTTTAACGTTAGTAATAATATTTCAGAGTCATTTAATAGTGGAGTTGCCAAATTCATCGACGGGAAGCGCATTAATTATGCTTTGAGGGGCTCTTATCAAGTGCGCTGTACAGCAGCAGTAACTTCCTACAACAAAGGTCCCACACTACACAGACTCCTGCACAAAAAGGTGGATATTGTCAGTCCTGGAGTAAACAGTAAAATTTTTGTCACACGGAAATTTAAACGTCGAAATGCAAGGACCAATAGGAAATTGCAGTACCCTCCCCTTAGAAAACCACAAAAGAAATCTTCAGGTCCAGATGAGCACTATGTGTTTCTGGACATTCCGGCTACAGCTGACCTCAATGAAGAAGACTATAATCTGAAGAAAGAACATTTTATTTGTAGTTTGCGTATGAAAGAAGAGCAGAGGAAAGCCTTGATTTATGAAACGGTCGATCAAAGTCAGAATGAAGAATGGAGAAGACAGAGAAGGAAGAGAGTGACAGCTTCATGGTTTGGTAAAATTTGCAAAATGAGACAGACCAAATCGAAGGCACATCAAGTAAAGACTATGTTACATGGAACATTCTTTGGAAATGATAGGACTCGATATGGTGTTGAACATGAACCTATGGCAATAGAAGATTTGGAAGAAGTTATTGAAGCAAGAGTTGAAAGGGTGGGGTTGGTACTCGACAGAAATATAGCATTTATTGCAGCATCTCCCGATGGATTTATAGATGATGATGCTATCGTCGAAATTAAGTGCCCTGAATCGGCAAAAGATTTTATACCAAATGAAACCATAAAATGCCAAAAGTTTTGCACATTACGAGGAAATGATATCCTTTTAAAAAAAGAGATAGTTACTATTACCAAGTTCAAGGTCAATTACACATTACTCAAAGACGGTGGTGCTACTTTGTTGTCTGGACAAGAAAACGAATGTCCTTCACGAAAATTGAGAGGGATGACATGTTCTGGAAAAGTGATATGGAGCCTCAATTAATCAGATTTTATATGGATAGTTTGCTTCCATAGATACTTATCCCATATATGATCGAGGATTGCCAATAAGGGATACCTTTTAGAGAAAATAAATATTTAAAATGATGACCAGTCATCAATAAGAAAATATCTTAATTGGGTTGTGAATGGATGAAATTTTGTTTTACTCCTTGGTGGAGTATAGATAAGAATATTAGATAGATAAGATAGATAAGAATATTTCCCTTCAGTTTGTTTTCATCATATTTTGAACATTACTGACCATAATTTCCCTTCATAGCTTAATAAACTTTAAATGAACATGAGAGGTCTTTATTTTGTGATGTACGCAATGGTAGATCTACATAAAATAGCACCTATGGCAAGCACTGAAATTGCGCCTCTGTCCAAACACCTGACACCTGTTTTTTAAACAACTTTACCACAATATCTGCTCAAAAATAATGCAAACTCATTAATTTTATATTTAACACATTATGGCAACACAAGAAAACTATCACTGCACCTTCCTTGTTTTAACTGAAGTAAATTGATCTATGATATCTTAAATTCTGTTGTTTCTGTTTCTTCTCTTTACACAATCAACAGAGCAAATACCACAATCAGCTTTGACACATGAAGGCTTTCAAATACGAAGGTATTCGTTTCAGATCTCACAGCTGACGATGGTTATCCGTATCTGAATAGCACTGTGAAGATTGTGGAAAACGCTCTCATATGCATACTGAGCAATACATTCTGGAAGTTCTTCAAGTCTTAATATTTTCATTTTGGCCCGACTTGATAAAACATTTGACAATCTACAATTTCTTCATATAGCTGTTGTCCATCAACAACACAGCTATACAATTTTTTCAGATGTTCGCACTTTCTGGTTTGAATCCTTAATATCGTCAGCGTAACACAGTCCCTTGGCATCAATAAGAAAGTCAAAGAAAGTCACTTCATATTTAACTGGTTTCATTTACATCGTCTGTAATGTCCTGGATAGCTCTAAGTATCTTCTCAAGGTACTTTTTAACCGGCCTCATTACTTCTATCCTTGCACTCCACCTGATTTTGGGCTCCGACTTCACAACCACAGGCGCAGCGTTTTTCATACCTTTCTTTGAGTGAGTGATTGTCGCAGTTTCACTAACAATGCAAGGCTGTTTGTCCCACTTATTCTTAGTTGAACACTACTCTTGTGTCAACCATCACAGCAGGGTTGTTATAAAACTGTGACTGTCACTCTTTTAGCTTCTTTTCGTCCTTTTTTTTCCTTTTCTGTTAAAATAACCTTTAATCTTTAATAAAAATCAAAGCGAACTCAAACATCATAAAACAAATATGATTGTGTTGTTAGTAATTTTTTAATATATTCTCAATTTTAGATAATATTATTTATTTATTGATTAATAATTAGAAACGTGTTTAGTTTAAATATTATTTTACACTTAAAAACAAAAACAAAATGTTGAAATACGCCCTTAGGACCTTAGCGCCCTAGGTTCGCTCTGTCTCAAAGGCCAAGTTCTGACATGAGAATCAGTATGTGATCTTATATAGGCTATTTTCAGTATGAATTTCATGGATTTAGCTACAGTTTGTACAAAAACAAATATTTAATGTTCAATTTAGTAGTTAGTATTATAACAACTAGAAATTATTTAAAATATAAAAGTATTTTGAATAAAAAAGTTTGATATATTACAATAATTGAATAAATAGAAACTATTTAGTGACGTGCCCCCGTTAAGTGGTGCCCAGGGCACTTGCAAAATCTGCCATATCCCAGGTACACCACTGTAAATAAGTGAAATGATTATGATTTTTCTTTATTTAGAGATATGTGTGTGATAGGCATGATTTTAATTCCTTTAGTGATATATTGTGATAGTGTATTGAATATAGTTTTACTAAACTTTGTTGTGGGCATTTATGTGTGGTGAGCATGATTTTACTTTATTTTGTGGCATATGTGTATTGTACATAATTTTCTAAACTTTGTGTATGTGTAGTGAACATAATTTTTCTTTATTTTGTGATATAATATATCATATAAATTTATTTTATTATGTGATAAACCTTTTTTTGAACATTATTCTCCTAACTTTTGTAGTATACGTGTAATGAACAAGATTTTCCTTTATTTTGTAATTTAGGACTACGTATAGTGAAGATATTTTTTCTAAGCTTTGTGGTATACGTGTAGTTTTTCATATCTGATTACGATTTGAAAACCAATGTTCTCGGTATCAGCAGGTCACGACGATGATAGCATGAGAATGAGGTCTTAGACCTGTTTTTCCCATATTGGGTGATACTGTCCCCAAGAGGGTGTTTTTGGTTTTATAAGATGGTAAATAATTGTAAGGGAGTTGTACGGGAGCGTATGGGTTGTTACTCATATTGCAGGAATAATTTTACACTAATAAACACAGGCAAAATGTTTTTAACAAAAGGGTCTTAAATTAAATCCTGTATTTATGTTCTATAACCTTGACAATACGATTTATTCCTTATATTTGTAGCCACATAATAATAGTTATGTTTTAACGTGTGTTTTATTAATAGGAATTATAAATTATGCCACGTAAAAAGTGAATTTATTTTGTTATCATGTTTATTTAAAAGGAGGTAATATTGACTAAGTGGGAAAAAATTATTTCTGTATGGTTATTATCATTGATTTCAGTATGAATATAACATATAAATAGTGGGTAGGGGCTGTAATAGCATCAAATTCTCAGAAATGGACAGTAGGCTAAAAAAAGGTTGAGTATTACTGCCTTGAACTATGCAGATATTGAAGTCACATATAGTTAACATTACATTTCTTTATTAGATGCGTACACATATAGTGGGCATTGCTAACTTTCATCAGTTATACACATATAGTGGGCAATTCTAACTTTCATCAGTTATACACATATAGTGGGCATTGCTAACTTTCATCAGTTATACACATATAGTGGGCATTGCTAACTTTCATCAGTTATA
>CABFOW010002674.1:36218-50423 GCA_902141385.1 Timema californicum | reverse complement strand
AAAAAATTCCCCCCCCCCCCAACCCCTTTCGGCCTTAACTTTCACCACACACGCATTTTCGGAGCCGCTGGCTTTATGCAGCCCATCTTTGGGTTGGTGGTACCCCTTTAGTCACCACCCAAAAAATCCCCACCAAACCCTTGCCTCACCCTCTCTCCCCAGATCCATTTTTGAAAACACTGGGGCTATGGAGCTATGAGTTGTTCTCGGTTTTTAAACGTTGTCAAGATCTTTACCGAGAGATAAGAAAGTGTTGAACTGAATATATTTCGTAAGTACTGCTCAATTTGCGATAGTAATAAATAAATACTGAAGTTATAATTTTAGTTATATATTTAAATTTATAAATTATTGGTTTAATTGCTTTGAGCCTTCTATAACTTATGCCTGATATTTTACAGGATTTAAAAAGGCAAATGAACATGACATTAAAGGTAAAAAAAAGAGAGTTTTTTACCACTTATTTGAAGTATTCAGCTTGCATTATTAACACCTACTGATTACATCAGCACATGAATTATATATCAACATAAATCTAGAAAATACACACCACTCAGTCCCCAGCTGTTAATTTGTCATAGTGAAAGAGTAAACTCACACTTCACCAGTAATACAGTTTTAAGCTTAACCAGGAATCGAACCCGGGACTCTTAACTCAGTAGACAAACACACTACTGACTGAGCTAATGTGTCGGACTATTTATTAAATATAATGATTAAGTAGGTCATGACGATAAACACCTCTTTCTTTTTATCTCCTGATAGCAGTTAATTGGAGCTCTTATGTTAAATTGTTATATCCCCCCCTCCCCCCACCACTCCAACATACACTTAGCATCTGTTGCCAGGACTTTAAGCAAACGAACTCTAGGGGTTTGTAAAGGGGTTTGAATGACAAGGACGCCGAAAAGACATCTAACGTTCTCAACCACAGGAGTGGTCAGACCTCCCATGTCATGCTCGTAAACCAACCACCAGAAGAACATGTGGGGTTTTTAGCCACCCCACACCAAAACTTCACATGTACCCGGATTTGTATTGCAGAAAGGACAGATTTTGTGTCAAAGCGGTGCCACCCGACCCTTTAGAGAGGCTGAAGGATGAGTTTAGAAAGAGGAATATAGACTGCGGTGCTAGTTAGAGAGAAAACCCAGCCCTTGCTACCTACTGCTTGATTATCCGGTATTTACAGCTCAGGATGACAGCATTTGTTATAGCGTCTAATAGCCGTTATGTGTACTATTGGCTCTGGAATCAACGGAGTGCTATGTGGAGGAACCGCAATATATATCCGTCTTGAATTTGGGTTCACTGTTTCCTACAAAAGTCACTGAAGATTTAATTAGGGCATTCTAGAATTAATGGTTTATACTAATATTTGATAAGGATCGAGAATATTGATTATAAATGTAGCAAAGAGAAATATTATATTTTATTTTACAAAAAAATTGGAAAATTTGTAGAAAAATGACATCTCAAAATGGGAATCTAATTTGTGGTACTTGGGTTAAAGAACCAATGGTCTAGGGTTTAGTTCCTGAGTTCAGGTTTCACTTTAAATTAATGTGTAAACGACAGTAATATTAACCAACATTTTAATTTCAATTTACTACTTTATATTTTTATTTTATAATTTATCAGATAACATGTTCCCAAAAGGCTAATGTTTTTAACAAAACTATAAATATGTACTTATTATCGATTATCATTTTAGAAGATAAGTAAAACTATATTTTTCTTAGATATTAATACAACTATCTATTGGTGCATGGTCTAAGGCACTAATCTCACATTAGACTAGACTGCTGAAGATGGAAATGTTGGTGTTCGATCCTGGCTGCGTGTTCTGAGGGTGATTTATTCCTTAATAGTTTTCAATCCTCCATAAACACAAACGAGGGTACATTTAATATAATTTAAACCTTTATAATTCTTAAAATACTAGTGTAACTAAAACATAGGAGTACAAATCGAAAGGGTAGTAAGACGTGGTGCTAAAGCACACACAAAAGAGCGATAATAATAGTTAAAAACAAGACTAGACACCCACACACAATTTACTCTATTAGAAAATATGATTGGCCCTTTTCATTTTTCTTGAAAATTCACAGTCATAGGGAAGAACGGTTATGTTCAAGAATTTTTATTGTTTTGCTATTTTATTTTAGGAAACGGTTTGTTCAAGAATAAAAGCATGTTGATTAAGTTATAGGAGACCTGGTGGTCTAGGGGTGAGGTGTCGGACTTCTATGCTGGCGGCCGGGGTTCAATCCTCGGTCCCGGCACAGATTTATCTGATTACCAAACCCTTCCTTCACCTCTGACAAGACATCTTGTGAATGTGGGGAATGCCAGGCCTCCACCGTGGTTCGGATTCCACGTTAAACTGTAGGTCCTCCATTTCATCTCACAATCACCCTACCATTACACATTAGCGTAAGTGCGTATAACCCGAACGGGTAGTAAGACGCGGTGCTAATAATAATAATAATAATAATGATTAAGTTATACTTTTTATAAAAACACCTCCTTTATGATTTTAAAAGTGATAAGATATTAATAATTTTGATATTATTCAATAGAAAACTGCCGGTTGCATGGAAAAAAGAAGAAAATGTAACACCTAATAATCATTGATACTCTATCTTAGAAGAGGTGTTGAAAGTATTCTTATAAGAATTTCACTTGTTCTTGAGAAAACTGTGATTTCCAAACGTGCGATTTTTCCGCAAGACCTGTCTGGCAGCCAGCACCATCTACTGTTTCCGTGGTCCATCTGTTCTTGTTGGCGTGGAAGGATACTTTGGTCGGTTGTGAAGCCACGACACGCCTTTCAACCTCCCACCCACCATCCCACAAAATAGGATTTAGACTTGCACTCAACGGGGCCAAGGGCCTTAATAAATTAATTGTTAAGAAAATTGAAGCTATCATTACTCGCATGGCTTTAGTAGGTGAAATAAACCATTAGCAAATGATAACCTTGGGCGAGAATAGATTAAACAAACAATTGGAAACTACGTAACACTCTAATGAAAATCTACTACAGCTTAATTGGTATGTGGTCTTTGTCTGGATGGGGGTAGGTGTCCATTATATAGCTCACTCAATATCTCTTTCCACAAAAATTTGAATCTTGTGATGGATGGGCTTTGTATCATTATTAACTAGTTTTTATTTTTATTACTAAGTCCTAATATTTGTTAAGGTTACAGGCCTACTCATATTAAATGATTACTCTAACAGACTAGGATGAGGAAGGAAGTATTTCAAAGGTAAGTTACCCACATTTGCACAGAAGGAGAGTACCCTAAGTACCCGACCGGGATTCGAGCTCAGATTTCCCGTCATCAGTTGGTCGGTCTAACACGAGAGCGACGCCTTAGAGTTTAGACCATTCGGTCACTAAATAAGGGTAAGATTGTTAGTAAGACTTTGTAAACATTATTAATCATTTGAGCGTGTTTAATTTTTATAAAGCCAAAAAAGACATATTTTAATATTTAAAAAATAAATTTATATAGCTAGAAAGTTTTTAAACAAAAAAAACGTAGACGTGGCTGATAGTCTTTTAGATATCAAATGAATATTTTAAATGCCTTACACGCTTAATACCTGTTGTTAATACAAACTATCTTAAAAAATAAGTAGGATATTTTTAATCAATCAGTTGATAGCTTAATGATGAAGCCAGGAGCAATTCGTGAGTTGTGGACAAGGTAAGCGATGATTAACGGAACTGTACTAGTAAACAGCAGTATCTGTCAACTAAGTACCGATCTTTACTTTGGAAAAAATAAGCCTACCTTCCTTTAGTACTTAAAAATATATAGTGGTCAATTGGATAGTGATAGTAAGGTGTACTAGTACGGTCACGTTGAGCCTTTCTTAACCTGCAGCAATCCACGAGCCACCACTGATTAATCAATATAACAAAAAAACAATTCATTGAATGAATACAGTTGAAACAAAGAGACTCAGGTTTAGTCGAATTTTCAAAAGGCGAACTTTTCTGGTAGTTAAAAATGTTATTTTAATATTGAAAAACAACAATGTATGTTTTTAAGCTGTCTCATTTGACATATCATATAAATTAGGATGAATATAATCCCCGTATGGTTCATGGTTTGCCGGTGAGAGGGATATTGAAATTATAGATATATTTGTGTGTACTGATGATGTGTAAGTTATAGCTTTTACTCATCCCTATTCACTGAGTATAAAAATACTCACCCCTACCCAATGAATGTAAAAATACTCACCCCTACTCAATGAGTGTAAATATACTCAGGTATGACGTGGTGCACACACAAATTCAATATAGGAACAAATTTAAAATAAATAATTGATTTTTTCCAAATGTTGGTCGTTCTACACATATTATGTATGGTTTCTAAAAGCCTTTCTGGTGCCAGGCCGACTAAAAGGCTGCTTTTATCTATGTTGGCTAAACCTCACTGACAATAAATGGTCAGTTAGCTAGCGTGGAAACCGGTGATAAATGTTGCCAACATGACCTACCGTGACCCATCACAAATCTCGGGTACTTCGCTAATTGAGTAGCGTATTTTAAAACTGAAGGGCGACCGATGTTGTAAAATAGCGGGGCCACCGCAACCATTTTAACAGGACTTTTCTGTGAGAAAATTATCGACAAATCTGTTTCATGGGTTGTAAAGGGAGAAGTGGGACAAAAGGTGAGAGAAAAGATTATAGCTGTAGCTTTGTAATTTGATTAAATTGTTATTGGGCTCTCATGGCAATTATTGTTTGTGGAATGGTTTTTTTTTCCAAACGTGATCGAATCTAAATAGTAATCAAGAAATAGTGACTTATTTTATTGAAAGAAAAAAGCTAAAACTAAACTTATTACTAACGTACATTATACCATGTTTATCCTTAAAGATGGACCTTGAATTAATGCAGTAATCAAATGGAGAAATTTGATGGGGTTGGGAGATCTACAATGGCTGAATTTATAATTTTGAATAGTGGGTGAACTGTTCGTATAGGTTTATTCATTAGTTTTTAGTGCGTAAAGGTCCTAAGTGGATATTAGTAAATTTATTAATTGCAATTATCGTTAAAAATAAATATAATACTAGTATAATTGTTATTACATTGTTAGGTGAATTGTAAAATTTTATTATAAGCATTTCTATTTCATTTATGTTTCTAATAGATTGTGTGTCTATATTGTTGTTTATGATGTTATAGTTTATTTTAGTTACTATCATAATAATTATTGAGAGAGATAACAATACAAGGAAACACGGTATTCAGGTTGAAAATATCTCATTTGATGCAATTCTTCTTACATAAATAAAAAGTACTAATATTCCCCCTAAAAATACTATAAATAATAAATAAGATAATCAGAATGTTGAAGTGGCCGAGCCTATTAATAAGGAGATTAGAGTAGTTTGAACAATAATTATTAACAATAATATACCGTAAACATCTAAGCGTATCCCAGTGATTGACATAATCTAAATATTTTAAGAATCGAATAATCATTCGATTATTTGAAATAATTTGGATTTGAAAGAATTATGCGAATAATTTTGAGAAGTAGTAAAGAGTTGGAAATAATCGGATGTTAGCTACTTCTAACTAAGAGTAGTTATTAGTTGCTCGTTTTGCTTTGTGCTACTATTCTCTTTACCCTGCTGCCGGATCTCCCAACAGGCATTCCTTTTCGTTTGCAGCTTATCAATACTTTTATATTACTGTTTTTATTTCCTTATGCCAGTGTCAAAGACCAAAGTACAGCCACAACAAAATACTATACAGTGAATGTTCTTTTCATTCGAATGATTTTGAAAAAAAATCGAATGAATCGATTATTCATAATAATTGAATGAATCGATTCTATTCATTCGATTCTGCCAATCACTAGCGTAGCCCATCAATATTAGACTGATACCTTTTAGTTTTAACGGAGTGTAAAGTACATATAATTTATTTATAGAATAGAGTCCTGGCTTTATACGACTCCACATCATATTGGTAAGGGTGTTCAAAGAGCTTCTGCCAAGGTAAATAAAGCTTTATGAGATTATAATAATAAATTGTTTAATTATATTCATCAAAGAACCACCCCCTTTAAGCTAGTAATTATACAATACGTCACTTCATTATTTTGTGTGTTTGGTCAAATGGAGATATATGGGGAAGAGAACCGTTTAATGGTACAGTCCCGTAAAAACTAACTCTTCCTGAAACATTCCATGAGCCACTCCTGAATATGACCATGCTTCCCGCTCTAACAATTATAAAGACATAATATAGTTCTTGTCTTTAAGTGTGTCCTTGCTTGATTCTAGATTGCGACATTTTATAGACATGTTTGGCCTATTATCAAGATATTCACATTTATAACCTCAGTGTTGAGTGTGTTGCATTAGGACTAGCATGTGTCACCATTTAATAAACCTAGACTAGGATCAAACTCTAGACCACAGCATTATTATTATTATTATTATTATTAGCTACGCGCCTTATTACCCGTTCGGGTTGTACGCACTTACGCTAATGTGTAATGGTAGGGTGATTGTGAGATGAAATGTAGGACCTGCATTTTAACGTGGAATCCGAACCATGGTGGAGGCCTGGCATTCCCCACATTCACAATATGTCTTTTCAGAGGTGAAGGAAGGGTTTGGTAATCAGATAAATCTATGCCGGGACCTAGGATTGAACCCCGGCCGCCAGCACAGAAGTCTTACACCCTACCCCTAGACCGCCAGGTCACCTAGACCACAGCAGCTAGTATAGGAGAAAGTAGGCCTACCTAAATGTATTTTTTTTAGCACCGCGTCTTACTACCCGTTTGGTTAATACGCTCATGTAATAATAACTCTAATGGCTTAAGGTATTAGGAAGGTTATATTTAAATTAAGTGTACCTGCATATGCGTGAAGGTATAGTGGAAAAACATTTAGGTAAAAATACCCTCATAACATCCGACCAAGATTCAAACCTCTATATCCCCATCATCGGCAATATAGTATACTGGGAGAAATACATGTCAGACCACGCGACAAACGAGGCGGGTCTGATTGTCTTAAATAGTAAAATTAACTCATTATTATTACTATTATTTTTTAATTCCACATGAATTTAACTAAAGTCAAATACGCTATCGTCTATAGCAAAGGTAATAGCATATTTGACTTTAAGACTAATTTTGAAATGTTTACAAATATTTTTTTTCATCTGACAAGTCAATTTAATAACCATACATTATTTATAGAATAACGAATAATCCATAAACAATATGTATTTATTCTTTAACATATTCGATGGCGTAAGAAAAATACTATTTGAATTATCTTTGCTGTAAAACATAAAACCACTAAAATATGGCTACTATGACCATGAAGTCATAAAGAGCCGAACTAGGTTATAGTGTGAGGATGTGATGAAAAGTGTATTAAGTCTAATCTTTATATTTCACTACTTAATGTTTAAGAAACATTATTTAAACTGACTTGAATCTGAACACATTTAATTATAATTCTATATCTTTTAATGATGAATTGGTGAGAGTGATTTTGCCCAAACCTGGGTTGACCAAAAATTTTTTTTTTATAAGAAAGTTTCATTTGGAGATTATTAAAGAATTATTGGCATATTGGTTCTCTTTCTTGGAAGATTATTATTTCAAGGAGATGATGAAGTTATATTGTTCTCACTAATGAAGAAGCTTGTGGTAGAAATGTTTTTATGGCAGAAGTATATTTTTCTCTTTGTCTTGGAGGAGAAAAGAATCAGATAAGATGCAATATTATTTGTTTCATTCTTTAAAGGTAAAATCTCTAATCATATTTCCAAGAGAAAGAAATGTCTTACTGATAAAACAATCAAACGACTTTAAATTTAATTTACAAATTTATGATCAAGATAGATAATCAAGAAAACTAAAAGTATGTAGTTCAATTGAATCTAGATTTTTCTATTGATAATCATTTATTTAAATTAACATATAGATAGATCTGAATTTTTGTTTTGTTTTGTGTTGTTGCTTTGTATCTTTCCACAATCTGTTAATATATTTGTTTTAATGTGGAATATATGTATTATTTTATTTGTTTTGTTGTTGTCTAGCAAGGAAATTAATAAACGCTCCAAATTGATTCATATTTGTTATTATTTTCTCCTCATTAATCATAGAGTTGGAAGATCCCTGATATTAATTACTGTACTTGTGTCCTAAGTATGAAATTAAATTGAAGTGGATAGGAAAATTTGTAGATAAAATATTATTTTTGCAGAGGATACAATTTAGTAAATTTTCAGTCGATTGATATATTAAGCTGGTAGTTTTTTAAACGATTTAGAGGTATTTGAGGTGAATATATTATATGTGGTATTCTCAGCTTTGATCTAATCCAGAATATTCCTGGCATCCCTTATTTATTTTTTACTAATAACTAAAGGAGTGAGATGTATGTCTGGTATCTTCATTCAGAAGTTTCACAAGTTATTTCAAGTTCATCCACAGGGATGAATGAAGATCATTATTATAAGCGTGAAATATGAAAAGGTGTGTCATCACCATTTCGTATTAGTTTAATATTCTGGGGTAATTTTATTCATCTTACGATGATTAAGCCTTCATATTGAAAAGGTTGAGTAACTCTTGGAAAGATACATCATTCATCTTTATCCTATTTCTTAAAGTACAAAATTAGCTAGGTATACGAAAGAGTGTTTTTACTTATACGTTATAATCTAGTTTAATAGGTTTTAACTATACAAATGATAGCTGATTAGTTCTTAGATGAGGGTAAAATATATAATAAGAACATATATTATAACATATATTTTTTTGAAAATTGTATAAGCTAAATACAAATTATAATGTATTTTTTATATTTTAGAAAGATAAAAAGGCACAATAATTATATTTAGGAATTATTATAAATAAATAAGAATTACACTAATTTAAAGAAATAATTGTGATTATTTAACTATATATGATAAAAAATACTTGTGCCATAACAACTTAAGTTTAGTTTGATATAAAAGGGAGGAAACTTAAAAAAATTAGACTTTACGTAACCTGAGAAAAACCTTGCAAGGGAGTACCCTATCAAAATAGTCTGCACCTAGTTTCAATGAATGATAAACCCGTATTCCTCCCCCCCCCCCACTTACAAACACAATAACTCTAGTAGTAAGTCCCACAGCATGAGACTCTGGCCACTCAACTGTGGATTCGTGACGTTTAATGACTACCACCCATCGATTCACGACGAGAATCACCAGCTATCTTCCTCTACCCTGCCATCATCATAAAGCCTCTTCTGAAAGGCCTAAGGCCGAGGGAGGTGTGGGTGGGGGGGGGGCAGGGCTTAAGTCAATGACTTTAGTTCTCTCATTTGCACCCCGGGGTTCACCCATTCATGTGTGTAATAGGCTATCTATAAGCTGGGTATGTATGGATTAGCACTGATCCCACCCTCATCTGTCGGCACGCGGACTGAAAGCTTAGTTCGTCTAGTCTGGTTTTCGGGTGTTGTGGAGAACAGGGTTTGTATCCTATCTGAGTGTAAAATGTCACATTGCTTCTTATATATGTAAGAGAGAGAGAGAGAGCAACCCGTATGTTTCCTTCTTTCTTGTATTGAAGGTGTTTTTTTTTAAAGAGTCCCTCTCACTCTCCCTATAAATTCGAGTGTACTTCCTCTAAATCTTCTCCTACATCATCCTTACCACTTAGATATAATCCAATATTAATAACCCTAATTGGCTGTATGAAGCGATTAAAAACTTATAAAGGAGATTTATTGTAATACATTCTTATAGTTATTATTTTGAAAAGGTGAAGAGGGATATAGAGATCATAAAACTGTTTAAGATGCTGCCTACTTGAAAATAATTATCTTCAAATTGCGAACTAATTTGAAGAGCAAAATCTGTAAAGCTTCGAAACAACCGCATGATTACTTATACTATATATCAGCAACTTCTGTTACAACCATAGCAACGATATTTACTCTCTCAGGAAAGATATAAAACCTCCTTATACTGTCGTCCTAAGTGACAAAACTGTGACTAATACGTAAGGCGTAAAAAAATGTATTAATTTAATCCTTTTTAATTATTTTCTAATTTATAAGACTAAAAATATCAGGTGTTAATTGATATTCTTCTGGTACTTTTCATTATCAATTTAAATTAAACCTTACTTAGAAATAACAAATACCTAATCATATGTTTCTCGAAATTTGAACGTCTGAAATTAGTTTCAGCGTTTTTTAAAGTATAAAAGTAAGTATATTGTGTTTAAAATTTAACGAATCTATAACAATCTATATATAAAGAAGAAAGACCTGAATCACTGACTTATCACCGTACCTCCCAAACCCCTGGACCTGGAATCTTAAATTCGTCCGTGAGATTCCTTTCAGGTTGTAGGCATCCGATAAGAAGGGGTTGGTGAATTTCTATCCTGAAGAGGGGGGGGGTTAAAATGGGGGTTGGAATATTGTGGTTGTCAACAAAATTTGATAGATAAACTATAAAGCTGAAATTCCGGAGGAAGGTAAAATTATTACTTCATATAATCATAAAAATTTAAAAATGGGAGATTTCAAAATGGTACGCCCAGAAATGGGAGGAGAGGAGGGTCTATAATTTGAAAACACTATTTAGAGGAGGAACAAAATTTAAAATTTAGCAGACAGTTAGAAAAAGGACACAAATATCAGATAGTCTAATAGATCTTGAAATATTAAATTTATAAGAATGAGTGAAAGGAAAAAAGGAAGGTGCCTTAAAACTTTAAAAACTTATAAAAATAACTATTTTTCAGTATGGTAGAAAATTTAAATGTTGTATGTAGTCAAAAAGGACCACTCCAAAAAATAATATAATAGTATGAACATTTTTAATTTTTAAAGAGGACTCCGAGAAATAGGGAATGGATTCTAAAAACAATATAAAAAAGGTGGGGGTTTAAAAATATACAAAACAAATGTAGGTGTGATAGAAAATTTAAATTTAACATGCATTTCAAAATATCCCTTCAATGATCCAATAAATCATAAAATATGATAATTTTAAGTGTGATTTGAATAAATGCGCAAGAGGTGGAGGGGTTATATTTCCAAAACTAGCATATTAACTTCTTGTCTGTATGGTAGTGAACAGTAATTCGTTAAATATGTTGGCCTATAGGGACCACTCCAAATAAACGTTACATTCTTAATATTATAATTATTAAAATGGAACTTAGGTAAATGAGGGGAAGGAGTCTTCAGTTAGTTAATAAATTTGATATGGAGAAGAAAATCAGAAACTTGAAGAGAGGTGAATATAAAAATATAGATAAGCAAATAAATATTGACGTTTGAAATTTGTAATAGTGAATTAGAGAAAACGAATTTGGAAGTGAGAAATTTTAAAGTTTCTAAAACTAATATAAAGCAATTACTTCAAAGTGCACAAGAAAACTGAAATTCAGCAGGCAGGCAAAAATGCCACTCCAAATTAATATAATAGTCTGAAGAGGTCATATTTTTAATTGGAACTTGGAGAAAAATGGGAGCGAGGGTTATCCTTAACATAAAAACACACTTTTACGTGTGGTGTTAGATTTAATTTGGCAGGTAGGTAGTAAAGAAACTCCTGATAACCTAATTATACTAAAAATTCTAAAGTGGAGTGGATGGGATTTGCGGCTTCCAAAACTATTAGAAATATAGAAATATTTACTTTTCCTGGCAAGCAAATACAAAGATTACTACAACTAACCATAAAATACTTCTTAAGATTTCCAGTGGAGAAAATTAGGAACGCTGGGTTAGCTAAATAAACCTTTTGGATAAGGCAGTAAATTTAAATTTGCCAGGAATGTTGAGGGATTATTCCAGTTACAAAATACATTTGAAAAAATATTATTTACAAAAGAGAAGGATGTGACATTGGGGTTTTCAAAATCCCCAAAATTAAAACTAAATAGTAGAAAAGTGAAATGTTAAACATAGCCAACCGTCAATAAAGGTTAAAAAGGTTAAATATATCAAAAACTCCCAAAGGGTAAAAAGATAAAAGTGGTAAAAGTGGTAAAATAAAAGTGGTAAAGAAATTAAGAATAATTGATTATAGTTAATTTCATCCCTTGTAATATTATTAATATTAGCACCGCGTCTTACTACCCGGTCGGGTTGTACGCACTTACGCTAATGTGTAATGGTAGGGTGATTGTGAGATGAAATGGAGGACCTACAGCTTAACGTGGAATCCGAACCACGGTGGAGGCCTGGAATTCCTCACATTCACAAGATGTCTTGTCAGAGGTGAAGGAGGGGTTTGGTAATCAGATAAATCTGTGCCAGGACCGAGGATTGAACCCCGGCCACCAGCATAGAAGTCTGACACCTTACCCCTAGAACGCCAGGTCACCTTCATCCCTTGTACTCTTTTTATTCTATTTACACTTATTGCCCTTAAGAAAGCGTTTAGCCTTTTAATGCTTTTAACGCATTTTACTTAAGCTTTTATTTAATTGCTTGGATTTACTTTTTACTAGCCGATATGTGACCTTTTTACTCTTTTCACCCTAAATTATTTCTCCCGAGCTAAGCCAGATACTTCATCTTAATACTTGCATATAAGTGACTTTTGAAATATAAATCCCCACATCAATTATCTGTTTCATGACCGCAATAGACTGGATAGTTTGTGGTGTGGAGTTCATGGTTAGAATCTAAGCTGGGCGCTTTGGGGGTAATTTTCCTCGTGTGATTTATCACCCACCCTCTATTTTATGCAGGTGTATTCTTGCTAAACCAATCTTTCATCCTTGCAAACTATGTTAAGCGTTTGCATAACCCTGGTTTTGAAACTTATGAATAAAAAAATGAAATATACACTCTGAAATTTGAGAGTGATTATAGCCTGTCCTAGCTATAATATACTTTATTAGATAGTATAGTCCAATTTTCATGTGAAAGACCTTATCTGACAGATATAAAAGCTAATAGATCTACTTTTACGCGCGCATATGTCAATTCATGTGATATTCAGCTGTCACTTTTGGTATATATTGACAATACCTATAGTTTAACAATACTGGACTGCACATTTACACACAAATATTATTTAACAAATTAATTTAAAAAATAAACTATGAGAAGGATAGTTGAAGTAAGTGAGCCCACACTAGCGTCAAGAAAAAATGCAAATTCCATTAAACATTATAGGCCTAACATGTGGAAAACCATCTCCAGCGCAACCAGCTGAAAATTAAACCCACACTTCCCCCCTACATGTCCCGGCACAGATTTGTCTGATTGCCAAACCCTTCCTTCACCTCTGACAAGACATCTTGTGAATGTGGGGAATGCCAGGCCTCCAGCGTGGTTCGGATTCCAAATTAAACTGTAGGTCCTTCATTTTATCTCACAATCACCCTACCATTACACATTAGCGTAAGTGCGTATAACCCGAACGGGTAGTAAGACGCGGTGCTAATAATAATAGTAATAATTAATCTGATAAGCTATGAATGAGGAGGGTAATATTTATAGGAAATTTACCTGTATTTGTATAAGGAATAATGGGAAATTACTTAGAATAAAATATGCTCAGTATATTCGGGTTTGATTATAATGTAACGTGGGGCGCACGTGACCTGGAAGGGTCACAGGCCGTTCACACGTGAACGTGTGAAACACGAGTTCTTTTAGAGATATTGGGGTATGCTGCTGACCAAACACGAATGACAATGCCCACGGAACATTCCAATTTTTAATTATTAATATGCCCACTTACATACACACACTGATTAACTGTATATCTCAATTAATTATAACTAAACAATTAATAAAGTAAAACAAAAAGAGCCTTAATCAAGTCTGTAACTTAATAAACTAATAGAGCACACAGAGATGTAAGTAAATTGAATAACCAAATTAACAACTATAAAACACCTAATAACTATTCAAATATTTAAAAACAGTCACAAGAATGTTCATTAACACAGTGTTCACAATAACAACAAATGTCATGTGGCCTGGCGGTCTAAGGGTAAGGTGTCAGACTTTTGTGCTGGGGGTCCGGGGTTCAATCCTCGGTCCCGGCAAAGATTTATCTGATTACCAAACCCTTCCTTAACCTCTGACAAGATATCTTGTGAATGTGGGGAATGCCAGGCCTCCACCGTGGTTCGGATTCCACGTTAAACTGTTGGTC
>CABFOW010002674.1:0-34974 GCA_902141385.1 Timema californicum | reverse complement strand
ACAAGGAGGGAGACAGAGAGAACAAGGAGGGAGACAGAGAGAACAAGGAGTGCAGCCTGGGCAAACAACGAGAGCACGCTGGTCTGGCTGTTAGACAAGGAGGGAGACAGAGAGAACAAGGAGCGCAGCCTGGGCAAACAACGAGAGCACGCTAGTCTTACTGTTAGACAAGGAGGGAGATAAAGAGAACAAGGAGGGAGACAGAGAGAACAAGGAGGGAGACAGAGAGAACAAGGAGCGTAGCCAGGGTAAACAACGAGAGCACACTAGTCTTACTGTTAGACAAGGAGGGAGACAGAGAGAACAAGGAGGGAGACAGAGAGAACAAGGAGCACAGCCAGGGTAACAACGAGAGCACGCTGGTCCCGCTCTTAGACAAGGAGGGAGACAGAGAGAACAAGGAGGGAGACAGAGAGAGCAAGGAGCACAGCCAGGGTAACAATGAGAGCACACTGGTCCCGCTGTTATACACTAATCTTGTTACAATAATATTGAATTTAGCATCACAGGTAAACCAGATTAGCTAAGTTTTATATTTAGCCCGTGTAGCCCCCAATGCGATTATTAGTTGAACTCGGATAACTCGGATGGGTGGTAATATTAAGTGAAAAAATATAATTACAGACAATTCAGACTGGATAAGCCTGATACATAGTCCTAGTGCCCACCGATGCAANCACACACACACACACACACACACACACATATATATATATATATATGTATGTATACATATATATATTTATATATATCTTATACTTCTCTCTGATGAAAATCCTTTTAAAGTCACGTGACTTTTATTTTTATTAACTAGCATGTATGCACCTCTTTTTATGGAGGTTAACGTGTATTATTTGTTTTTCATTAAAACGCATTGTAATCACGATCGCAATATTATGTTTTCTGTAAATGTGGATAGATATTTGTTAGCATGTTATTACAACTGTAGTGTATTTTCAAAGTAAACAGTAAGGCCTGTAGGAAAATAATAAACATAGTTAAAATGTATAACGTTGTTGATTTTTGTAAGCTTGTAGTACCTAAAATAACTAAATAGCTGTGTATATGTTTGTCTTCCCATAAACTTTATATAGTGACACTATATTTTATGTGCCTTTTTGAGATTTAATTGCCAGATGAGAGTAGGAAAAAGAGACAGTTTGAGGAGGATGTACGAGAGGGGTAGTAGAAGTGAAAACAATTAATTTCTCCCCTCTGTGTTGACATTGTGTGTTGAGATCAAGAGGTTGTAGTAACAATTATCGTAACAGCCAAAGAAAATAACAATAAACGTTTACTTGCTCCTTCATAGCAAGTACTGCGTTGAAATTAAGATAATATTTATGAGTTGGTTAACTGTTGTGTCGTATGATTAAAGTCGACCTTACTATCTCGTTCAAAATACTCAATCAAAAGTTAGGATTCATTTTCCTTACCTAATTCCTAGACATAAACTTGAATTTTTAGTTGATTGTTTAGGGTAAAACAAATCTAGCTGATATCCTATACCCCCACCCCCTTTTAACCTCTTAGTGCCCAATCAGGAATCAGCATATTTCTTACACTATTAGATTAAGGATTGAGAGGGTAGATATTTATGAAAACTCCATCACATTTGCAAGGAGGGAGATTGAGAGAATGTAGGTAAATTCCCATTAGAACTTCTAGCCGTGATTCGATTTTTGACAGTCTCAACCCTGGAAATCAGACAAGACATTACTGACATTTTTCCTCGTGCCCTGTTTGTGTGGAATT
Source organism: Timema californicum (assembly GCA_902141385.1). Classification (NCBI taxonomy): domain Eukaryota; kingdom Metazoa; phylum Arthropoda; class Insecta; order Phasmatodea; family Timematidae; genus Timema; species Timema californicum. The sequence continues at coordinate 33,219 of CABFOW010002674.1, read as the reverse complement.
AGGATGGTGGAAAACTAAAAATTAAACACCACAGTATATCCGGCTGGAACTTAAAGCCTAACCTACACGACTTCAGTAAACTACACTGGACAAGTATTGGCGTATTAGCCAGCGTGACCACAGGTATGAGTATGCAAGCTAATTGCTACCTAGCGAAATATTGACAGAGATAGCCGCACTTTCACCAAATAACTTTCTTTAGTAAAGCTTCCCAAGATTCTTTTTTTGTTTGTTTCGGATGTAAAGAAAAAATTTAAATAATAAAGATTTTGTTTTAACGTTGAGCTTGAAGGGTCTATTATTTATGTTACTTTTTTTCAGGAAGCAAAGAAGAAAGCACACATGCACGTGTAGCTGTGAAGGGGAAAGCTAATCTAGCAAAGGAAGTAGAGGGAATACTAACCTAAAAAGGAACTTGGGTAAATGTTGACACTGTGGTCTTTTACCGGGGAAACGGTTTTGGGATACGTTTTAAAAATAGCTGCCACATTTTTTTTTAAGTGTGTATACTGGCGTGGGTGTATTCCTTTCACTGGATATTTGGTTGGATTTACAATGAAAGAATATATAAAATTACTTTATTTCATGAATGTATAAACCATATTTTAAGAATCATATTGTTACTTTACACTTATAAAAATACAATTGTAAGTATAATGTAGTATATTACGAAAGATAGTAATATTATAATGTAAACCTACTTTGAGACTATATACACAGGAGAACGCATGAATAAAGGCAGCAGTCTCTTTTTATATTATTAACTGATGATGAAAAGCTCATGATTTCGAACTGGGAGTTGCTTTCAGTCCAAACTAATGAAGGTGCAATTTCTTAAAGTTCCTTCTGGTCCTCTAACGCCCTTAGACGTTGATCTTTGTTACCAACCTGTGGGTGGCTTGTGGGTCGTTGCCAGAGCTAGAAGGACTTTGTAAGACTGTTATCGTAAACTGTTCACTTCTTTCTCTTAACTATTTGATCAACTACACACAAACACACACAATAAATTGACTATACACTTCAATAGTTGAATCTTACAAGGCATCTCTTTGGTAATAGACTGTACGTCAAATGACAGGGAGATCGGGGTTCTTATTTAGGTTAGGTGTACTTAGGATGATTATTCCTAGATGCTTTCCTACTCTACCTCCACGCAAATGTAGGTACATTTATTCTAATCTGAAGTCGGTGACCTGGTGGTCTAGGGGTAAGGTGTCAGACTTCTATGCTGGCGGCCGGTGTTCAATCCTCGGTCTCGGCAAAGATTTATCTGATTACCAAACCCTTTCCTTCACCTCTGACAAGACATCTTGTGAATGTGAGGAATGCCAGGCCTCCACTGTGGTTCGGATTCCACGTTAAACTGTAGGGCCTTCATTTCATCTCACAATCAACCTACCATTACACATTAGTGTAAATGCGTATAACCCGAATGGGTAGTAGGACGCGGTGCTAATAATAATAATATCCTAATCTGAACATTGATAATACCAAACAAATGAAATAACTTGCTACATATACCTACCGAAAAGATAGTGAGACGTTATGTCCAAATAACAAGAAGGCCCAGATGCAATATATTGACTCTAAAAGTAAGTTTGATTTTGAAAGAGAGTAAACTATTTACCTTACAAGTCCTTGCTTACTTTTGTTACAACTCACGAGCCTCCTATGGTTCTGTTATCTTACGACTAATGATAGTCAAAATAATAATAGTAGTCTGACACCTTCTTTCAGTCAGTAGTATGTTTGTCTACCGAGCTAATGGTCGTGGATTTGATTACCTGCATGGCCTAAAAATGTATCATTGATGAAATGTAGGTTTACCCTTACACAGTGATAAATTAATGGCCACAGAGCGAGTGTTGTGTTTGTTTAAGTTAGTTTTTAGGTAGTGTAGTGATAAAATCATTCGATTAAGAAAGTGAACTTTAAATACCTCAAATAAATAATAAAATAATAGTATATTATTATTTAATATATAGTTCTCACAATTTTTTCTCCCTTAAAGGTATATTTCAATATATAAATGATTTTATATTTACGAATCAAAACAAAATAACACACGATATTACAGAAATGTAAGCGCTTCAAATTATAACTAATTATAGAAACCGATGGTGTGATCCCGCAAACGAGCTATACTGACCGAGTAGCCACCATCGTTAATGATGATAGTGCCAACATTGGCGGACAGAGAGTGTCATATGGTCAGCACAGCAAACCATCCGGCCGTTAGTATCAGTTTTATAAATCGAAGCTGCTACTAATTGATTCAAGTAGTTCCTCATTTGTCCTCACGTGACTGAGTTCGACCCCATTCCAGACCTAATGATTCACAGATTAGTTTTGGAAGCGCCGCAGATCAAACACGGGATCTTTAGACTTGTAGCGATAAACTTTGACCCCTAGACCACAAAGGGGGTCACATTTATAATATAAGGATTATAAAATAAAATCATGTTTATTATTTCATATAAAAATATTTATTGAGCCACATCGATGGTTATTTGGAGAATTGTCAGGCTCATCTAATCTGGTTTACTAGTAAAGTAGAGGTCAAGGCTCAAATCCAGGCAGGGGTGATATTTTATCTAAAGAGTCCCCCAATCTCCTTCTGAGGAATTTTAGGAATATTTACTCGATTGCGTGATTTAAATTTGTTTAATTTACTCCAATAGATGTATAAACTAAGGCGTCAGGCTTTAAATATACTGGATTGCTAATGATGGAAAGATGGGGGTTCGAATCCGTGTCAGTTGTACTGAGGGTGTTTTTTCACTAATTGATTCCCACTTGCTCTCCACGCAAATGCGGTATTTTCACTAAAATTCCACCTTTTCTATCTCTACCCCAATAATGTAAATATACGAACAGTCTGAATGGGCAGCGCATGCGAATGACGCAATACTAAAAAAGATGGTACGATGCACCGCACAGAATTTTTCCCGCTTTTATTATAGATATGTTCTAAAAACTCGTAAGATTTGTGAAGCGAAATAATAAGTCTCTACATTGTTGAAGAACAAATAAACCAAAGATCATAACTTAAATAATATACACTTTTACTAATACTACTCTATGGTATTAAGAACTACAGTAGCCCCGTGGATTCTTTGGTACTGACTTCTGACAGTCAACATTTAAGTATATAACTAAATTTTGACTGTCAGAAGTGACAGCTGCTAAACACATGATTTTGTAGATCATATGGTTCAGCGTAGGGATATATAATTTGGTCTGGTAACTTTTCAAAGCCGTCAGCTGTCAGCTGTCACTCAGCACCAAAGAAGCCACGGGGCTACTTTAAGAAGCATTTTACAGAAAAGTGAGAGAAGTTAAAACATATATGTTTACCAAAGAGTATAATAATCAAATTAATTTTCAAATACCTGAATTCAAAAGTATATATATTTGCTTATAGCTCCAAAATTATTGGTTTTATTTATACTCTAACTTTACAGTGATACGCTATTTTGTGTCTCAAATAGTTGCGGGGATACTATGAAAATCGGAAAATGTCCCTTATATAAAATATACTCAAAGTCATTTTTATAAGAAAACAAGAATTTACATCTTATTTATAATGATAAATAATGTATAGATATAAAATTTAACCAACATTGTTAGAATTAATTTAGAAAAAAAAAATCGATTTTTTTTCTCTATTTGGCTTTAATTTTAGGGTTGGATAAGTAATTCCAAAAATTACTTGAGGGGACCTTATAAAAAAACAACCAGATACCAAGTTTGTGTCTAATCGGTTAAATAGTTTCAGCTCTATCCCGAGAAACAGACAGACAGAAGGACGGACAGACAGACGGAAGGACGGACAGACAGACGGAAGGACGGACAGACAGACGGAAGGACGGACAGACAGACGGATGTCAGCTGTCACTCAGCACCAAAGAAGCCACGGGGCTACTTTAAGAAGCATTTTACAGAAAAGTGAGAGAAGTTAAAACATATATGTTTACCAAAGAGTATAATAATCAAATTAATTTTCAAATACCTGAATTCAAAAGTATATATATTTGCTTATAGCTCCAAAATTATTGGTTTTATTTATACTCTAACTTTACAGTGATACGCTATTTTGTGTCTCAAATAGTTGCGGGGATACTATGAAAATCGGAAAATGTCCCTTATATAAAATATACTCAAAGTCATTTTTATAAGAAAACAAGAATTTACATCTTATTTATAATGATAAATAATGTATAGATATAAAATTTAACCAACATTGTTAGAATTAATTTAGAAAAAAAAAATCGATTTTTTTTCTCTATTTGGCTTTAATTTTAGGGTTGGATAAGTAATTCCAAAAATTACTTGAGGGGACCTTATAAAAAAACAACCAGATACCAAGTTTGTGTCTAATCGGTTAAATAGTTTCAGCTCTATCCCGAGAAACAGACAGACAGAAGGACGGACAGACAGACGGAAGGACGGACAGACAGACGGAAGGACGGACAGACAGACGGAAGGACGGACAGACAGACGGAAGGACGGACAGACAGACGGAAGGACGGACAGACAGACGGAAGGACGGACAGACAGACGGAAGGACGGACAGACATACGGAATTGCTAAAAACACTTTTTTGGTTTCACTGGGTCATGAAACGTCGACGTTTATTATAATCTCTAGTTTGATTTTTTTTGGAGATCACAATACTCAATCTCCGAGGTGTTTAAAGAAAGTAAGTGGAGCTTAGTCCAGATTATCAAAAATCTAGTTAATGTAATAATATGTAAAACACTAAGTGAATTACTATGTGCTTGAAATAATCTGTCTCTCCCCGAGTTTGTAATTCCCGAGTATTAGTCCCCGTAGTTTATACGAACTAGACCGTATTCCGGGCTCGAGAAGACGAGCATATTGCAGGCTTATTGTTTGTTTCAAGGGGAAGTTCATCGTCACGTCCACCTTCCTCCATTATCTCATCTCCCCCTCGAACCCCAAAGCTCCTCTAATGGCGTCCACGGCACCAGTCACGGTCGGGGCAGACCAGGGTGTGGGAGTGTTACATATTTATGCTTTCAACGGGCACAGTCAGCGTGAGGAGCGCTAGCGTCGCTCTGACCCCTCTGGAGATTTTAATAGGCGGGGAGTGATTTGATGCTGCTTACTCATAAAGAGAGAAGTAGTCTTGGGTTTGGGGGGATAGTGTAAGAGAAAGATGAGTAGATAGGTACTCTATTGGACATTGACTGCTCTGTGAGATATAACTTTGCAGTTACATCATTTTGTAATACCGATCCTCGGCACTTGTTTATTTTTTTGTGAACCAGTTAAGTTGGAAAGGTGTCAACTCAGACTCTGGAGAACCAATAAGAAGCCACTTAAAGGAAAAAGTAGTGGGTTCTTCTAGAAAAATGAAATGAATAGCTGAAAGGTTCGTTGTGCTGACCGTATGCCACACTATATCTGCAAAAGTTGGCACTTTATTCGCCAACAGATGGTGGCCACTTGGTTGGTATAGTTCGATTATGGACTGACTCCATGGAGTTTTATACAGCCTAGCAAGTAATATTAAAAAAAAGAGTACCAAATGTTTTTGATTTGTTAAGTAACATAAATAAAATTTTAAGTAAACCTATTTTATCCTAAAAGATGGTAAGTTTTCAATGTTAGGTCTTCCTATGGTGTAACGTTTTAGATAGGGTCATTATGTAATCTGTCATAAAAAGACTGCTACATTTCTGGATAAGCTACTTGTGCATGTTCACATATATACAGTAGACCCATGGCTTCTTTGGTGCTGACTGACAGCTTTGAAATGTTACCAGAGCAAATTATGTATACCTACGCCGAATCAAATGATCTGCAAAGACATGTGTTTAGCAGCTGTCACTTCTGACAGTCAACACTTATGTCTATACCTAAATGTTGACTTTCAGAAGTCAGCTATGAGCTGTCAGTCAGCACCAAAGAAGCCATGGGGCTACTGTAATTCTATGACCTGAATCAGGTACGCTGATTGAACGACAAACCCTTATAATCCGGTTTTTCGGTGACGATAAAGTAAGAGATCAAATCCCGAACAGGTATTTTGAAGTGTTTTTCCTCTAAATGTTATTTTAATCTCCCTCCACGCCAATGATGATACAATTTCCCTGAATGGCATTAGTGTAATTAAATGTGGATCGCCCGGGAGTGCTATAAGACGTGGGGAATACTCATTCTAACCCTGAACACTTTTTTTAAAATGAAAATTAGCGGGTAATTTCATACTTTTCGTTAATTATATCACTAGATTTAATTCGCCAACACGTACTGCCTGGTATTCATAGAAAGAATCTGACACCTAGAACGTTACTAAAACTGCTTTAACATATTAATGTGTCGAGCAATGGCGTCACAAGGAGGGTGTGGGGATGCCGATCGCACCTGGTGACACCATCATATGTGGTGACAACAGAGGAATGTCTATACACATTTTGTTTATTGTATCGGCAGAAAATGATTATTTAAAAAACTATCCCTGAAGCTAGCTATAACCACAAACACATCTTACGTAAGCACAGTACAGCACAGCACAGTGGTAGCCAGTACATAAGGGCCACATAAACCCGGTCCCATCAACACTTTTTGAATATAAAAACATATTTTTTCTTTCATTTTATTTTATAACATAATTTGTAAAAAACAACAACATTAATATGAAGTGGAGCACCATTCTCTACAAACGGTGAATTATTCGTTTCGTTATAGAGTATTAAGGTGACCTGGTGGTCTAGGGGTAGGGTGTCAAACTTCTGTGTTGGGAGTCCGGGATTCAATCCTCGGTCCTGGCACAGATTTATCTGATTACCAAACCCTTCCTTCACCTCTGACAAGACATCTTGTGAATGTGGGGAATGCCAGGCCTCCACCGTGGTTCGGATTCCACGTTAAACTGTAGGTCCTCCATTTCATCTCACAATCACCCTACTATTACACATTAGCGTAAGTGCGTATAGCCCGAACGGGTAGTAAGACGCGGTGCTAATAATAATAATAATAATAATAATATAGAGTATTCCAGTCAAAAGGATTCATTACTCGCTCCAATCGTTTCGTGACTGTATCAGCACTTGAGGCTCCATTGGCTAAATGTATAAGCTGACATGGGCCTGCCCCTCTCAGATAAGCTCCGTCTTCATTCCATTGCGAGCAAAACAATAGCTTATGGTGCCAGTCTGAGCGAGCGCACGATACGATAAAGATGGTCTACATTGTATAGTGATTAAAGTGATTTTAAAAAATAAGAAAACTTAAATGAATTTAATTTAATACGTTAACATGTGACGATAAAAGATCATTACAGGTAAGCTTTGACCTGGCTCCACCAAAAATAAATATCACGCGCCGTCACTGAATATACTTACCAAAACAATTCTAAGCTAATTTACCCTTTGAACTTTCTAATGCACATGAGCTCCGTTATTAGTTGTCTTTATTAACCAATCAATGTCAGATTTACGTATGTGGAAGCCCCGGTCCATCATTGAGTGAGGGGGACCCCATAAACCAATGTATTATTTTAGAACCGTGTCTTATTACTTGCTCAGATTATACACATGCTTACTAATTATGATTATGAGTTCGGGATGAGGAAATTTGAATTTATGTGGCGTGTATCCACATTTGAAAGGATGGTGACGAGAAAATCAATTAGTAAAAACCACCCTTGATAAATACAACTGGATTTCTAACCAAAATGTTCCCTTCGTCGGCAGTCTAGGATAGTGCAAGAGTAACACCCTATACAATGCGGCCACCGAATCAGGTTAATATCTGAGGAAAGGTAGAAATACACAAAATGTTTAATTTCACGCAAATGTAATAAAAGCAAAGTAAAAGGAAATAGGCTACATAAATACTCCATGGAAACACTCATTACAATACTATCTTTCCTTGGTTTCTTTGCAGCGATCATGTCAATGGTGTCTTCAAAATCCATTTCATGAAGTATATAACTTCCAATGGTGAAGCATGTAAAGTTATGTTAGATGATTTTGGTTTATTATTGTATGGAGGCATTTCATATTCATCTTCAATTTTGAAAAGGTTCATTCCCCTCTACATTTGACCAGTTTGACACCATTTAAGTGCTAAATATATTCTAAAAAGTATTTCAACATTGGAAGATGTTGCACTAAAATGTTGTTCATTTGCATATTTCATAGAAAAACATTTACTTTGAAAGAGTCTTTGTAGTTCCCTTTCATATTCACCACAATTGTTGCAAACTGTATTAGTTCATTTCTTAAGAATGGTTTGAGATAATTTTTGTATTCATTGACCATATTGGTACAGTTGTGGCGAAACCATAGGAGCACGGGTTATTAATTCCCCCGAAAGAATCCCCCTTAGAATGAGTTGGCCTCCTCTTGGATACATTTCAAATCATATGATATTATCTAATATGAAGCTGAAAGATGCCCTTACCTTAAACTGAAAATGACTTATAGATTCATTCTATTTGCAAAAATATGCGGAAGAAGAGCACCTTAAATAGCCCTTTGAAGCCTCTAACTGTTAAAAAAATTATTAGGCGAGGAGAATTCAAATTAGCTTTTAGGTCCATCCAGACTTCAAAAATGTCTAGGGGAGGACCATTCCAAATATCATAGGCATACATTTAATTTTGAAGAATTTTCACGTGAGGACCACTTCGAATAGTTTATGAGAGCATTCCATTTTCGAATATATTTTGATGGATGAGCACTTCAAATATCTTATTGAAGCATCTAATTTTCAAAAATTTCTTGAAGAAAATCGTTCTAAATAGCTTCTAAGAATAGCATATTTTAGAAATATTGCCGTGCGAAAACTATTTAAAATAATTTTAAAGGTATCTAGTTTTCGAGAAAAAATCAGACTAGGAGCAATTTAAATAGTTTCTAGAAGCATCCAAATTTCAATATTGTCCTAAGGACTAGTCTAACTATATTTTAAGAATATATACATTTCCAAATAATTTGAAGGGAGGACTACTTTAAATAATTTTAAAAAGAGTCCCCCCTAATGATGTAGTTCACACTTTCTGTTATTCTAGAAATTGTAGATGAAAGACTTGTATCAAACTTCAAATAACTTTTAAAGGTATTCAATTTTCAAAAATATGCTTGTTAGGGACATCTCCAAATATTTTCCTAGAAGAATTAGATTTTAAAAATTTTTTGAAGGACAACCACTCTAAATTTCTTCTTGAAGCAACAAAATTTTTAAAAAAATATTTGGGTAAGGTTTCTTCGAATACTTTATAAAAAAATATTTAATTTTAATAAAATACCAAATAACTTTCAGAGAAATCTAATTTTCAAATCTTTATTGGTGAGGGTAGAGGGGGGTAGGGTAGGGTGAAGTGAGGTGGTGTGGGGGGGGAAGGCATGCACAAATATATATTTTTTTGGTTTGGTCTTCCCCACACAAATAAGGTTCCACTGCCACTGTATTAGCATTAGGTAGCTGGAAATGATATAGCTAATATAAAATAAAAGGTATGGTTTTCATTTTTGTGGGGGTTTGTGGGTCCCCCTTTTTTTGGGATCCTGGGACAATCAATATGATCGCCCCCTCTTCCCTTAAATTGGGCACTGTACCCAGCTTACTGTAGCTTAGAATTTTGTCTGCATGCACTGTTGCTTTCATTGCTGTTGATATCTTTATAGTCACTGATTTATTCAAATTTTCTGATATTTAGCTATAATATTTTGAGTTTATTACAAAATGCATTTGTCTACAATTTTTACAATATTTGAGCCTTTACTGATTATGCAAACCTAATCCTTTAATGTATCTCACGTTATACTCGTAATAAACCTTAAAAATTTAAAATTAACATAATTTTGATGTTGTTCTTAAAAATTTTTACTTCGAATTCTATGGTTTTACTAATTTTTTTATCCTTTTGGTGGTCGCATGGTCTAAGGCACTAACTACTCTCACAATAGAATAAAATGATGATGATGGGGATATAAAGGCTTTAATCTCGTTCTGATGTATTGAGACTTGTTTTCAAATTGGTTATCCACTCTCCCTTTACGCAAATGATGGCACACGCCTTTAAATATAACCTTCCTAATCTCTAAAAAAATGTAATAGTAATAATTATTATTATTACATTTTTATGATTATTATTATTAGCACCGCGTCTTACTACCCGTTCGGGTTATACGCACTTACGCTAATGTGTAATGGTAGGGTGATTGTGAGATGAAATGGAGGACCTACAGTTTAACGTGGAATCCGAACCACGGTGGAGGCCTGGCATTCCCCGCATTCAATGTAATAATTACTTAAGCGTATAATCTGAACGAATTTTCACTTTAATCACATAAAACTATGTAAATATACTTTGATTATGCGTATGACATGGTAACTTAAAGGTAAATCTTAATTTTGTAAATTGTTTATGTCATTACTATTTACATTACTTTCAGTGACATATGGGAATTACGATTTACGAGTAACATTAGTACCAAAAAACATTTCTAAGAATTCTGTATGGTCTGTTAAGGGAGGAAATCCATGGGGGTGACATCATGAGTTATCGCAATAATTGACACCAGCCTTAATTAAGCCCTTGGTATCAAGTCATGTTGTATGGAGATTTTTTTTTATAGATACTACAGACAACCATAAAGTAGTACTAATTATATAATAAAATGTTTACCACAACATAAAATGTGTCTCTTTTCTTAATGTTTCTTCCACCAAAATCCTACTCAAGTATCTACACACAGCACAGAATAATAAAAACTAATGGAGTAAACTTTCTTTCTGAGGTCAACGAGCCACTAACTGAACCTTCCGAAACCGTCTAGCTCATAGTCCAAAGAAAACCATGGCACCAGCTTTCCTTCACCTATTACTATATAGTTTCTCTGGAAAGGCTTTGGCAGCTTTAGTACGATAAACTACGATTTCACCCGGTGAAAACTTGTCTGTATTATGTTGTGGTTTTCGTCATTGTAGGATCTGTTGTTCGCGAACATTTATCATTAATCTAAGCAAGTACAAATGTATTTTCACCCATTTTTAAATATATTTTATAGTTATTTTGTAATCCCTGGGTTTTGCAGCTAGATCAAAGTATCTAGATTTGGTGCGTATACGTCTGATTTCATATACTAAGGCTGCTATTTATTTAAATGAGAAATATCTTAAATTAAAATACTATTCATGGGAATGGAATCTTTAATGTCTCAACACTTATACAACAAAAAATCCTTAAAACGCTCTTTTTCTTATTTTAACCAAAATAACAAATTGTTATATTAGATAAAATCTATTCCATTTACTCCATCCTTATCTCTTAGCTGTGGAAATTTACACAATACATCCTTGAAAATAGCTGCGTAGTTATAAATAAGTTTATTACTGATTTCCCTCGTAGATACTAAAACACCTGTTTTAATTTTAAATCTATCTATTTTTAGTCGTTTTCATTTTAAAAATTTATCTATGTAACTAAAATTTGATGTAAAAACTAGGCTCTAAAGGGCTAATAGTGCAAGACAATTGTTTAGTTTTCTTTATTTGTAAGAAAAAAATTAAAAATTTTAATAATTGGGGTTTAGGATATTTTCCATTTGTTGTATATAAAGGTCCGAAATGATGTGATAATTTTGATACAAGAGTGAGTGAGGATGATTTATTTTGGGATAAGGCTTATGGATAGTTGTAGAACAAAATATTATTATATAGAAAATATTTAGAAAAAACTATACTAATTTAAACTATAAATAGAATTGGTGTGGTAATTACATGAGTCCTACAATAACTCTTGATATATTATTAATTCTCTTGTGTTTTAACCCGCCTCGGTGGCGTAGTTGTCTAACGCACTTGTCGTGTTGAGCTCGACTGCTGAAGACTGGGAGATCGAGGATCGGATCTCGGTCGGGTGAACTGGGGGTGGTTTTTCCTAAATGGTTTTCCACTCTCCCTCCACGCAAATGCGGGTTCACTTCCTCTATTTCAACCTTCCCAATTCCTAATCCATTAGAGTAATTAGTACTTAATGCTTATAACCCGAACGGGTAGTAATACGCGGTGCTAATTATTATTATTATTATTATATCTTGTGTTTTATATGTTTACTATGTTATTTAATCCTTATATTAAAATTGTTTGTCTATTTAAAATTTAACTAATTTATTATTAATTTAATTTAACCTCAATCCTGTTTATGCGGAGAAAAACATAATCAACAATTCCTAGTTTAGAATTGTTCCCTGATCTTGAACTTAAGAGTTCTATCACAATCCTAGAAACCACAGAAGTTCGAATGACCCTTGTTTTGATTATATTTCCCAGGAAGTCGTGGGTTGGGTCAAGAAGCTCGTCACGTTAACGGCTGTAGTTCTGTGTGCTACGTAAGCCACCCTCTGTCTGCCCTGTGATAGGGTTGGTGGGTTGTTTGGGGTGGGTTGTAAAACCCTACACTAGTGCTGACGGTTACGAACTCAGGGACATGACGCTCAACTAGTCCTTCTGTTTGTCTGTCTGTCTGTCTCTCATATACCCTCCATGCAGTGTTGCCACATGGATGTGATCGATAAGATAAAATAGACCTATTGAACATTAATTCTATAATGAACTATATCACCTTAAGGAAAGTATTTTAGAAAATGTTTAAACATAAATAGATTAATATTACCAACATTGTCATAAGGTCAATATTTTTTTATTTCTGTTTCTGTGATACCCACCCTGGTGGACGACGGGGTCGACATGTCAATCCCATCATTCTAGTTTAACAATAAAGAAGCTATCAGTGTTCCAATCTCAGATGGATCTATTGAATGATTTTACTCAATACTTTTTTCTACCCCTATTACGTCTTATTACGGCATTGGGTTAAGTATGAGGAAGGAATAATTTAGAGTAAGTGATACGACCAAGGATAGACTAAAAGGTCGGTGGGTGGAATCAATGAACATGTCAAAAGGCAAAACATTGTAAAGATTTAAATAACAATATGAATGGTTTATTCAAAGGCAATAACAATAACACTACAAAAATTGTGACATTTCTATTGCTGATAACCACAACTTCAAGACAATTTACATTCAATACGACAAACATTAAATTAATTACTAATTGTGGTCATCTAAAATTTTAAGTGACATGACAGGCGTTAGCGCCCAAGTAGCAACAGAAAATAATAAGTGTTTCTAATCAAAATTTGATTCAAATAAATAAACATTTAAGATATCTAATATTATGGTTCCTATTCAGGCTAATACAAAATATTATGTTAATTTAGAGTTAAAATATAAACACGCCATAGAATATGTCTGTAGAATATTACGTAAAACAGTTTCTCCTACTACTGGTGACCTGGCGGTCTAGGGGTAAGGTGTCAGACTTCTGTACTGGCGGCCGGGGTTCAATCCTCGGTCCCGGCACAGATTTATCTGATTACCAAACCCTTCCTTCACCTCTGACGAGACATCTTGTGAATGTGGGGAATGCCAGGCCTCCACCGTGGTTCGGATTCCACGTTAAGCTGTAGGTCCTCCATTTCATCTCGCAATCACCCTACCATTACACGTTAGCGTAAGTGCGTATAACCCGAACGGGTAGTAAGACGCGGTGTTAATAATAATAATAATAGTTTCTCCTACGTTTGTCCAAGAGCGGGACAAAACTTATCCTGGAAGAGTCGAAACCAAATAGTCGGTTTTGTATACAGACACGTTGATATATATATATATAGACTCGTTACTAGGGATGGATGGTGGGGGATCTGAACACTTGGTCGGTCACTTCGGCCATCACTCCACCACACACAGCCAAGATTGAAAGACATCCTCTAAATTCACATATAAACGTAGAGAGTGAGAAAATCTTGTGAACTGAAACCCTCCAATATGTAATCGTAAGAAGCCGTTATATACCACAATGTAGGGTAAGAATCACACTATTTCTTATACTAAAAATCTATTTTATTTTATTTTTTTGTTTCTACTTATCCAGTTTATCCAAATATTTACACTAAAAAGGTAAAGGATAAGTTAAGTATAATTTAAAGCACTGTCTAGTGCAATCTTGGATAATCACATCTAAAATACACGAGGTTATTTGGAGAAGGTTGGTCATAGAACATACGTCATGTTACAATCTCTTTTGATTTAATTACCTCTATTTGCTCACTAAGATTGCACCAAACGCCCTGCCTAGATTGGTCCAAAGGCTCTATTTTAAGGGAGGTTGAGATAAACGTCCTACGGCTATTTATAAGCTGTGTGGAAGGAAAATGTGAAAATATCCAGGAAATAAACCTCTCGATACCGTCGACCAGGATTCGAAACCTTAACATTCCTATCTGGGGAAAACTAGAACACACGTGATTGACGACTTTGTCCATGTATCCAATGTTTCGGGTGTTATTCAACATTTAAAAACAAAAATTATGGTGGGATTTAAGCGTTTCTTAAAATGTGTACTAACGATAGAAAGAAATAAGGAGAAAGGTATAGTTTATTATCAATTCCAAATTAAAAAATAATTGTAAGTTCTAAACCATTATTAAATACATATTAAAAACTAGCATTAATTTGCCCGTGAGCTAACTTGCAATATACAACCCATCAACAATTTTAACAGCTTCTAACGCAAGAAGAGAATGAAAGTTGAAGAGCAGTGTTTTGTGTGCCTACGAGGATTAAAGAAGAAACCCCCCTCGCCTCCACACCCCGGGTCATATCACGTGCCAACTTATGTACCTGTGACGAATATTCACTTCTTACGACTGGTTTTCTCGACACTATTTCCTCCGCTGGATGAGCTAGCGTGGCATTATAGAAATTACCGTCGTTCTCTGAAAACAAAAAGGTAAAATAGAAAAAAATCCCGTCTAGGTATGATTAATACTATTTGATTTTACTGGAAACAGACAAATGGACAAACAGACAAACATTCTAAAAATGAAATATTAGATGTTCTTATAGTTTATACTGCCCACAAGGAAAGGAAAATACCCTACAAAATAAAATGAGCAGGAAGAACCTATCTGATGTCCCCTTTATTCACAAAGGGAATCTATAAAGTAGTCTTGTTCTTTTATTCTGTATAAAATTAATCACAGTGTGAACTAGAAAAATTAAATTAATCATAAAGATCAATCGTTTATGGTTTTAAATTTTGGTATAAATCGTGGCTTATAATCAAACACTTAAATGATATGTAATACATGTTACCTATATACGTCATTTATATTCTCCACAATAGACACAATATCAAAAATATTTTTCATAAAGATGTACCTTGTACTCTAATAATAAAAATCTAGCTTAAAGTCAAATTGGCTGACAAATGAAATAGTCAAACCTTCTATATCTGCCAATACTACTTTTCACACATTGTTATAAATAAACCAATTTTTTAAAGTTTATTGGCTACTTGGATAAATACTTAAATTATTTATTTTAATTATTTAGCTATAAATTCTTACTATTAACTTTTAACATTATTTTATACACTAAATTAAAAAACAATGGACGTAAATATAGCTATGGATTAAAAAAAGACAAGCCTCTTAATAGCCTATTTATCTCACTTTAGAATTAAGAATGAAATTGTAATAATAACACGTTGTAGATAATGACTAAAAATTATCTCTCAGCAATTATTAAGACTGAGTTATAACAACAAAATTGTGATATGAACACTATGAAAACTAAATTATTCATTTTCAGACCTACCAGGCCTTATTTCGTAGGCCTGTGAAAAATGTACTTTTCATGGATTTGCAATTTCAGAAAAAGTTTTTTTACTGAAATTATTTAAAAACTTTAAATCTAATATAGTCTTCAAATAATTCTAATTTTTAAGATTTTTCCATTTGTAGCAAGATTTTTTTATTTAAGAAATTTTAAACTGAAATTCATGTTGGTTTATGACAAAAGATCAAACATTTATCTACCATCATATATGGTCTCTATTTATGATAAATTAATATTATTTTATATGTGTAAAGGTTATGTGTGTTTTTATCTGTTAACATACATGCGTTATTAAATTTAAAATTATACCTTTACAAATATGAATATTTTCAAATATGAGTGGAAAGTGTTTTCCAATTTTAAAAGTATTTTTTATTTACTTACAGAGCTAACATTCTCCGTCATTAATAACTTATCTGGCTTATATGACGTTATTCAATGCTGCGTCCAAGTAAATTACATTCCTCCCTCTCCTCGCAAAACTTGCTTACGTTACTCAGTCTCTTTAAGCGACTTAATTACGCTATCATTTACTAATTAAACACCTGATTATACAATCACTTGACTTAATACTTTATCATGGATAATTATAACGTGAAATCTCCTGAAGTGAAGAGCGTCTAGACATCTGTTACATTGATTTTAGTAAAGTTATATCCACATTTCTGTGCAGTACTCTCTTGACTTAAAGTTTCTTGGAATGTTAGTGTCTATTTTTAAATGTGTTCATTCATCATTTTACATAAATATGTATCATTATTTAAAACTACCTACTATGTGAACATTAAACTTGTTACCTCATAGAAACAATTCTCTGGTAAGTTTTGTGATGGTGTAATTTATTTTATTTTTGACCAAAATACACATAGTTAATAAAATCAAATCAGATAGGCCTGTGTCAAAATAAAGTTAATGATATCATTATATAGATAGAATTGATATCTATGTCTACTTATTAAATGCTTGACGTGTCTTAATTAGCATATTTATTTAGTCACCTTATTTTAGGACAAAGGTTATCAAACATTTAGTCTCATGGATGTGATTTTATACATGCAAATAATATAATGTAAGCATTATTTTATATATAAATAACCTCATTATTGTTAAGAGTTAAGATCTTACTGCGTCATGTTGGACAAACTATGGTAGAAAGAGGAATATTGAAAGTTAGTCAAAAATTAATTTTACCTTTCCTAGCGGGATATGTTTGATTAATATTTGCCTATATAGATTTCTTAACACTTTTTAATTATTCATTTCAGATTATTTCCAAAGAGATTAAACTGAATTGCATATTTGTCACACGTACGTACCAACTCTTTGTACAATAAAGGTCTTGAAACTAGGAGAGACATTATTGTTTCTTTGTGTTTGTGTGTGTGTTCAACTCATCTATTTTACTTTTCACATTAGTGTTTTAATTATGAACGACCGGGGTTGGGGAATTGGAAAGGAGGACATATATGCGACCTGTGAAAATGAGTTTGTTATCTATTTTCCCTTTTAATTTTCCCATGAATATATTTACAATATTTGCACCAACAAGGAAGCCAAGATAAGTATTACGCTTGGTAAAAATAAAACATTAAAAAATGGATGCAAAATACATTATACAAACTTATTCATATACGTGTGCAAATATATACTTTCTAGGCTATGTAATAACTTTTTTAAGAACCTAGTTTAATTTGATAGTTCACAAAGCACTATCATGTCAATTTATTAAAATATAATAGTACTATTACTTAACAGTTATTTAAAAATATAAAACAAGCAACCCTTTTCATATGTCGCAAAATAATGGTTAAAAAAAGTTTTACTATATTAGAAGAAATATCAAGTGTCCTTAATTAGTAAAATTTTATATTGTATCTTTTGTTGTGTTTTTACTAATGTTCATTTGACGGTATTTTTTTCTTAAAAGAGTTGAGAATCAGTTTTTCTTTCATTAGTGTTGTTAGCTAAGGGTAAACGTGCATCGTAAATTTTTTGGGAAAACCAGATTTATCCCTACTTAACTGATTCTTATTGTGTTTTAATTTAAAAAGTACTTTTACTATTCTAATTTATTTTTTATTTTCCTTTTAAAGCTGTTTTAACAGATAAAATTAGATGTTTCGATTTTTCCAAACTGTTAACTGCATGTGTTTGATATTCTTATATTTGAATTAGTAACTTACTATATTGATGAAAGTGTAATTATTTCAGTACGATCGCATGAATACCTTCAAAACTATTAAATATTACTACTAATCAAAGAAATTATACTTAAAGTAGCAGTAGGTTTTTTTTATTTAATTTTCAACCTACTATACTAAGGTTTATATTCATTTAAAAATAATGGTGTTTTAGCTAAAACCATTAAATATTTGATTTTTTTCTTTAGAAGGTAGGGTTTTTAAAATATCTTGATGCACATAATAGGTTGTTCATAGTTTTTAAACATCACTTCTTATAAGATATTTTACACGGATATACCCTATCTGACATGCTCGCCACGGACGATCATAGCGGTAATTTTAGCTAACGTTTTATCTAATTTAAACACCCTAATGACCCCTCACCTCCATCTCCAGCGCTCAAACACTACCAACAAATATGAGTATATGTTTCTCTAAGGTCACATGTCCTGGAAAGATAAGGAAGCTCGTCTAACCTTATTCCAGCCGATTTCTTCTAGTTTGCGTTTTGCTTTGGTGATGAGGTTGTCAATCACTATCCGAATCCTAACTAGCCTTCCGTACTGATGGTGTTTTTTCACGTCACTAAAGTTGGTCCAACTCTTTTCCTAAATTTTTTATTTTTTGTTCAATTTTTTGTGCTCGTATGTGCCCAAATATGAAAATTTTTGCCCTAAAATCAGGCCTTAAAAAAATTTTATGTTGCGAGCCAGCTTTAGCTCAAGATAGGCTGCCAGATATTTAAAAACAAAAAAATATATATTCACATCACTCCATTGTGCTTCGTTTGTGCTCATATGTGCCAGAAAATGATGTAACTCAAGTTGCACCGTCACATATCCGATTTTGTTTTTAATTATTTGTTCTCTATTTGTGCTCATATGTGCCTTAAAATGACGTAACTCAAGTTATACGGGCACAAAGCCGAAATTTCTTTTGTTCAGTCGTTTGTGCTCTACTTGTGCTCGTATGTTCCCAAACTTTAATATTTGTGCTGTGAAACTAGGCCTTTAGATAAAAAATTAATGTTGTGGGCCAACTTTATCTCAAGCCAGCCCACCAAATATTGAAATACACAACATAAAAAAATTCTATCAAAGTCACTTTCTCTACACCGTAACCTCTATAAAACTTGACTTCAAGCTGGCCCACCAAATTTTGACAAATTCAATGTAACAACATTTTTTCTGCATCATTAATTTGTGCTATGTTTCTGCTCATCTGTGCTGTGGAAATTGAATGTTCTCTAGATTTCCTAATTTTAAATCCCAAATTCTCATTTTTGCGTACATATGAGTACAAACGAAGCACATTGAAGTGACTTGATCTATTTCTAAATATGTGGCTAGCTAGTTTTTGTGTGTATTTCAATATTTAACGGGCTAGCTTGAGCTAAAGCTGGCCCACCACATTAAATGTTATATAAATGTCCTAGTTTCACACCCCATAGGTTCATTTATAGGGACGCATGAGTATAAATAGAGCACAAAAGATTGAACAAAAAATGTTGTCGTCAATTTGGCAGAACAACTTTAGTTACCTGTTTTTTCCTGAATGGCTTCTAATTATTCTTTTATGTAGGCCTAAATGATAATGTATTTAATAAAAAATTAACTCCACCCCCCCTCCCATTTCCCACGATATTATATTGAGAAAAGGTACACCAGATAGCACGATGCGGTGCAATTTTTTTTTTTAAATAATTGCCTGTTTCGCTTTCTAATATTCACATATTTATACAAATGCGAGAGGAATGAGGAAGGTGAAATATAAAGGAAGTTTAGTCACACATGCACAAATTTGGGTACAACTATTATAATCTGCCTTGCTATAGATGTATTATTATTATTATTAGCACCGCGTCTTACTACCCGTTCGGGTTATACGCACTTACGCTTATGTGTAATGGTAGGGTGATAGTGAGATGAAATGGAGGACCTACAGTTTAACGTGGAATCCGAACCGCGGTGGAGGCCGGCACTCCCCACATTCACAAGATGTATTGTCAGAGGTGAAGGAAGGGTTTGGAAATCAGATAAATCGTGCCGGGACCGAGGATTGAGCCCCGGAAACCAGCTATAGATGTACTCACATAATAAAATAATAATAAAAGGGGCCTTAATTTATTTTAAAAGTTTTTTATTTTTATTGCATGCTGGTTTAATGTAAATGTGGGTATGTTGCGCATTGACTCTCTTTATAATACTATATATTTTCACTGTCTAACAACATGGCCGGTCTGTACATATTTAATTAGGCTGGTGGGGTAGGAATGAAAAAGAGGCTTTTATACGGAATAGTGTAGATGGATAGTAGAAAGCCATTTAATTAAAAGACTCGCTATAAACAGCCGAGATTCAGACCCAGTCCACCCTGTCACAGGTAAAATAATATAATAATATTTAGCATCGCGTCTTACTACCCGTTCAGGTTATACGCTTTAAGTACTAATTACTCTAAGGGATTAGGAATTGGGAAGGTTGAATTAGAGGAAGTTAACCCGCATTTGCGTGGAAGGAGAGTGGAAAACCATTTAGGAGAAACCACCCCCAGCTCACCCGACCGAGATTCGAACCTCAATCTCTCCGTCCTAGCAGTAGAGCTCAACACGACAAGCGCGTTAGCCAACTACGCCACCGAGGCGGGTCACAGGTAAAAGATAATAGACAAGATTGATGCTCAGTCCAAATGCCCACTTAACTTCTAGGCACTATATTCAATATATAATTGCGTCCAGACGGTGTGCCAAGACTCCGTTTTTTAAATACATATATTCTATGTTAATTGATCTTAATATGTATATATTATGTAACAAGTGCCTATTTATTGAATGATTTTTATAATTTATCTATAGTTTATTTTTAGAACAGTCCCAAATCCCGAATCGATGTCTGTCACTTTTTCCTGACCACTTCCAATAAGTATAAAAGTCTGTCAGCCTTAAATCTTTAGGTGTGACCCCAGTAAATAGAGTTGGAGAAATAAACATAAACAAAACTTTTGGCTGTTGTAGAAAATTCAAATTTGGAAGTCAATTAGGATAGTTCGAGATAAACCAAAATGTCACATTTTTTTATAAGGGGTAGTTAGACATATGATCTTGGGGTGAGTGGTTTAAAATTTCTAGAACTAATACATTAAGATACTTCTATGTGTGGTAGAGAAACTGAAATTTGGCAGGTAAGTAAAGAAATATACCATTCAGAATAACTATATATGTTTGACAATAAAATTGAGATTCCATGAAGTATAAAGGATGGGGTTTATAAAAAATTATATTTTTAAGTGAGGTAAATTCTGGTGCGTTCTCTCTTAATTTGGCTCATATTTTATGTCATATTAGAAATTTTTTTAACAATCAAAACTATTCTTAACCAACCTATATTATACTAAAATAATCTAACATAATAATACAAGCATTTAAATTCTGTAAAGGAATAGTTGTGTATACATCATTGACCTATAGAACTGACAATATTATATCAAATTTTAAATCTTAAAGGCACAGCAACAATACATAGTTCACTTCACCAAAATATTGTATGCATAAAGTGAAAATTATAG
Organism: Timema californicum; assembly: GCA_902141385.1. Taxonomy (NCBI): domain Eukaryota; kingdom Metazoa; phylum Arthropoda; class Insecta; order Phasmatodea; family Timematidae; genus Timema; species Timema californicum. The sequence continues at coordinate 11,747 of CABFOW010002674.1, read as the reverse complement.
CTTAAAATAAAAAAATAAAATCTAACATTCAAACAAACTGTATTGTTTCCAAAGAGCAACAATGCTTTCTATTTTAGCATTTTAAAATATTTACTCGTATGTTTGGTTCATCATGTTTTGATTTCCTTCTAGGCTATCCATATATTGACTATAATATACTATCTGTGAAGAAGGAAGAATTTAAAAAAGTACCCTACTTTGCACTGAGATAAAGTATATATACAAATAGATCAATATAGAAAAAGGCCGTTAAGGAAGAACGAAGCTGAGTGTGTCAGTAGTTTGATGCAGTCTCAGTGATACAATAGCGAGAATGGATTTGGATGTCCCGACGCTTGGTTAGGTGACATAGGGAAAACAATCTTGGGGTAGGACATTTTTAATTGCTCACTCATTTAGTAGGCTCCCTATATAGGTGTTTTAGCAAATATTGTCAGAGTATAAAATCAAATAAAAACATAAACATGTGGTTTGATTTATTAAACGAAAGAAGTGTTTTTTCCACTTTAATTCCACAGATTTGCATGTGTTTGTCCTTCTGTGGTGAATATGTGTAACGTTAAATTTTTAATGCATTAACTGAGTTAACTCAAACTTGGCATATTTAATTTTGACACTTTATAGAGGTTAGGTTTGGGGATAATCGATATAGGAGCTTAGAAGAAATCAACCTATATATGATTAAAAAAACTCAGTTTCTAGCATTAATGATTATAAAGGTGTTATGATAATGGATGCTTTTACATTTTAGGGCATTTCTTGATTTCTTATACAGCTGAAAATCGGTTAATAGCTGCAAAATATTGTAATAGAATTAAACAAAAGTTAATTTTTAGCAAATTTTATGGGGGTGGGGTTGTAGAGGGTAGCAAGTTAGGTAGTCCACACACAAAGTTTGCCCGGGGCCCCGCGTCTGCTAAGGACAGCAGTAAAAAAAACCTCCGGTCGACCTGACTGGGATTAGAACCCCAATCTCCATGTCATTAGTAGGCCAGTTTAACACGAGAGTGGACCAGTGGCCGCTTGGTGTAACGCGCTACTCTCCCAGTAGACTAGATTGCTGCTGACGAGGAGATGGAGGTTCAAATCTCGGTCAAGTGTACTGAGAGGGATTTTTACAAAATGGTTTTCCATTCTCCCTCCACGCAAATGATGTTACACTTCCTCTAAAAATAACCTTAATAATCCATATAACTATTAGCGTAAACCTACATAAGCGTGTAATCCAAACCAGTAGTAAGACGCGATGCTAAAAAAACATGAGAAGGACACCTTACTCCATTTGGCTACTGAAGTGGGTAAAACCTTTATGTTAATAGCTTTGTAAACCATTAGTGAAAAATCATATGTTGTGGTACTTCCAAAATGTTTTTGTTTTCAGTTACAAGCGGTCGTTCAATCTCACTAGTTTAGGAATGGCCTTCATGCCATTAAAATTGTAACTTGGCACCTTAGACGCATTTCCCACGGGACGGTTTTTCGCCGTCGCCGTGAATAAAGACAACGCGAGCCGTGTTTAGCAACGGCGTGCCGTGCCTTGTTGCATTCCCTCCAATTTCCCACCTACATTTCTTCGTTATGCTCCAGTGTAATGACATGGACCAAAGGAATAAGTTGTTGTGTCCGTACTTGCTGAATTTGCGAAGGGAAAAAACCCCAACGAAAACCACGAACTTGTTGGGTATATCTTTTGAACGTTCGTAGAATTAAAGATGGTGCGTTTGCCAAAATTTTCCATTTACTGAGGGAGGAGGAAGCTAAATTTTGTAACTATTTTAGGATGTTGAAAGTATCATTCGACGAGTTATTGGCTCAGTTAACTATAACGCTGCAGTGGGATAGTTCTCGAATGAGAGATGCTATTCTACCAATAGAAAGATTGGCAGTTACACTAAGGAAAGTTCAACAATAGAATTGTGCTAGTTTAAATAAACTCTTAGTTAAATAATTTGAACTAATTATGTTTTGTATTGTTTAGTAATAATTACTAATGAGTAATCACTTATTATAAATAGATAAAAGTATATAAAGCACAACTTCTCTCCAGTCTGATGATGACTAAATCCGAGATTTGTACCTCTCTAAGCTTTTGTCCCAAAGCACGTGACGCAATTTCACTTGTGCAATTAATGCCTCAACATCAATTTTGAAAGTTCCAGAAGCCATAGCATCTATTCAATACAACAAACAACGTGGGACTGAAGATAGCACACCATGTGGAACAACGGCGAAAAACCGTGGCGTGTGAAGAGGTGCATTAGACACAATGTATCTCGACTATTTCAGCGCACCGTTCACGGTACGGCGGCCGTCCTTAGGTCGAGATACGCCGTTGCTATCACGGCGGCCATCCATGGCATTCTCGCCGTGCCGTTAGGTGTGATAGCTGTAATTAAAACCAATGTAACTCGATAATCACGGCGATGGTGAAAAACCGTCCCGTGTGAAAGGCCTCTTTGTTTGCCTGAGAACATGACTTAAAATTACGATAGTTAAGGGGGTTTTCAAGATCGAATTGTATAAAAGTGCCTCAAGTACATAATTCTTATCGCATGCCATTTTTGTGACGAGTAACATAGGTCTTTTCCCTGGAAATACTTACTTGGAATTGATGAATTTTCAGATAATGCCGATATATTTTAGTATTTATGGATTAGAGGTAGTTCTTTGAGGGGTTCATATTATCACGTCTACTCATTTTTGAACTCAATTCAGCCGATGAATAATTATAAAGCACACGATTCCTCTTAGTGGCAATTTGATTACTTATTTGTTATGTTTTTGCTATATAAGAATGAAAAGTTTAATTTTTTTAAAGATAGACGCTGTAAATAGATATATTTCAGGTGAAATAATTCTTAAATGGACCATCACAAAGATTCATTGATGAACCATGATATGGATAATTACATGAACCCTCTCTGCTACCTTATAGTAATAGGCCACTAAAAATACTACAAGGGAGGGAGGGGGTATGCTAACATACAAACTAGTTGAAAACAGAATCAGCCAGAGTTAAAAGTGAGAATAATAGTTTGTTGGAAAATATGATAATAATTCACGTGGCCTTAAAGGTAAATCTGTAGCTGAAGTTGTAAAACATTGTGCAATAGATAGTTCCAATGAGAAACAAAAGAATAACAGGCAGAGTCAATTTGACCATGTCTACTTTAAAAAAGTAAAAGAAAACAAATAATAATCCTTACACAAAATTACAGAAATTGAATAGCTGTATGAGCCCTTATTATAGTTATAAAATATGTCTGTGCTTCTAAAGACAAAACTAGACATATTTACTGAAACGGTTATGTCATAACAAACATTACATTTTAAACAAACGCAATAATTCGACTTCAGACCATAAGTCGAATCTCTCGAAGGACTACTAGAAATGGCATCGTCAAAGTCTTTTAGTAAGTCGCAGAATATATGGCAACTAACAATGGTTGCTGAATTAATATTCATTTTAGAAGACTTTGCAAATTTAAAGTTTATATACGACAAATACCTAAATTTAAGTTACATAAATATTAGAATACAAATGAACGAATTTAAATGATTTTAAATTAAATTTAAATGAACCTCAACAAAACTTAGTTGTGTACGAACAGTAATTATGGATATTTACAAATGAATTAAAGAAATAAGCGCCCAAGAGGCCTATCAAAATAATAAATTTTCAAAGAAAAAGTTCACTTTAGAAATACTCATATTTTAACCATAAATTACAAGTCTATCTCAAACATTAAAAAATAAAGAGTCATAATCTATATGACCTATAGCTTCAATATTTAAATACGAATTACAAAGGTTTACACACATTTACAACTTTCCTGGTAGAGTCCATTTTCAGGAATAATCGTCTCTCGATGATAGCAAATATTAATAGTCCTTACAAGTATCAAGAGTCCACCCATAGTTTTGCTGGTTTCAATAGTCCACCCTTGGTGGTGCCGATTTCAATAGTCCACCCTCGGTGGTGCTGATTTCGATAGTCAATGTTCTCTTCAGCACCACCATGTTATATAGCGTCTCATTGTCAAGGGAAACAAAGGTGGGAGAAGTCCAAATGTTGGTGTAGTGCTGCCTTCATTCGGACACGTACACCATTCCTCTTTCCACTCTCTGATTGGTCATTGTATCTTCATCAAGATAATCCGAGGTTTGTTGACGGTGATCTTTTTAACTGTAGTTCCTGATGACGCAGGTAATCAGGCGATGATTTGGTGGTTGGTTCCACTCTCCGCAAGAGGGCAGGAAAGTCCAAGCCCACGTCTATAATGTTGTATCGGTAGTCTCCCATAAAATTACTTGTGACCACGTAGACCGGAACATTAGCTGTTGGGACACCACAGCAGATTTGCCCCACTCGTCAAATTAGGACGTGTTGAAGTTAGGCAATGCTTGAAGGCTGTTCTAGCCAGAAGATTCAGAGGGTAAGTACATGAACAGTTTATATTGATGAGAGTTAATTGTGTATTATGATCTTTGTATAAAGCTTTAGGCTATATGGAACTAGAATACAGAACAGTTCTATTCCAGGAGACATAAGTAAGTGTCGACGTTTATCGGAGTGGTTAGTATGAAACAAAAGATAATTTATGCTTGTAGGTTAACATGGGGTGGGGTGGGGCTGCATAATTGTAACGTACTATACTAGAACCGTTACAACATCTAAACACCAACATTGTGTAAAAAATATTGTTGCACGATGTGTAGTAATTTATAGGTAGATTTAATTATGTTTATGAAATTTCAAATACACTTCATAATTTAAATGACATATAATTATAAATATTTTAAAAAATACTGAGGGGAAATTGCCCTGTTAAAGGATGAAAGTATAAATCTGAATCATGTTTTCGGAACTGATTGTACACCGAACTCCACTTAACTCGTAAGATACAGGTAACATATACCTTTAGCAAGTACAAACGTATTTCTTGGTACGAAAGTAAACTCTATATATTTGTATTTTCTTTCTCTCTAGTTTCGTGTTTTTAAACTTCCTTTCTTTTTGTTTATTATTAGGGTCCCTCTTGGTTTCTCTTCCATCCAATTTCTGTTTTGTTTATTTTACTATGTCTTTGTGTTCTTTAGAGATATTTTTATCTTTGATTCTCTTTATTTTCGCATGCATGCCCTCATCTGTTTCTTCACTCTAGCTTTTCAATTACCTCTTCTCAACTGTGTTTTCTCTCCAATGTATTAATTTATCAATTTCTACCCTCTTTGATTAATTTGTTAATCAATTTTACGTTAAATTTTTGATAAAAGATATACTAGACCTATAGACACCTTGAGCCCCAGTTATTCAGCATAGCACTTATTCTTTGAAAGGTTGCGTCGGATACTCCTGCGAGTGCTATCATTGCGGGAACAGCTTGGTTTGTTTGTTCTAAATGAATTCGCTCTCACATTGACATTGACATGGAATTAAACGAGTTTGGTGTGTCTATGCTAGGAGACGACTGAATTGTATCCATTCTGAATGGTATCCATTCAAACAGTTCTTAAACAAGCACAACAAATAAAATGTCTCATTTTTTATCAATTCTCATAATATCCACAAAATCCCGAACTGTACCCATTCTGATTTGTATCCATTTAATTGAGGTACCACTTGTCTGATAGATGACAGCAGCAGATACTTTCCTTAACTCATTCCATGCTTAGTAGAGAGCAGCACTATCTCTATTTTAATATAAAATATATAATTTTTTACTTATAGTTTTATTACTTTAAAATCTAACCATGAATGGAGAATTATTAAACTTATTTTTATAAACATTACATAATATACCTGTGTATTAGGTGATTGTTTTATAAAAAATGAGGTATATATTTTTTATAAATATATTTTATATTTATATATAGATAGCCCTTGTATCATCTTGTTGGTGACTCTGCATTTAAATACTATATTATGAATTTATGACAAATCGACAGTATTAGCTACTTTAAGAACGCAATTTTATTAAACCTTTGCGCACGCAATACTATCACCTACTCTGAGCAAAGATTAAAATAGGCTATATCTCACACATGGCTTGACAATAAAGAAACAATATTTTTGCAATTGTATGCTTTTAATATTCATAGATTTGTGTTAAAGTGTAATATCCTATTATCCACATATAGTTTAATAAGTTTATAATGTAGGGCTACCTGGGTTGAGGATGGATTAAGAAATCTTATTTATAGGCTATCATACTCAACTTGATCACAGGCCTACGTTTTATGTACTAGTTTTGTTAAGTTTGATCATATTTACCACTACCTGCAACAGCTGTATGTCCAGACAACGTGAGTTTACCCACAATAGGCCTACTATGGGTAGAAATGCCTAACCATTTATCCAGCTGAAGTAAAACTAGAGGGAAGTCAGTGTTAAAAAATAAAAATCTTTCCTTTTTACTGTTAAATAATAAAATCCATCTTGCGATTTGAAAGGAATTCTTGAGACTATGGTTAAAAGTGATTATGTACCAGTAAGCATATAAGTTAATGACTTAGGTTTATTTTTATAATAGCAGGTATATAAAGAGAGTGTGAATCCTTGTTTTCTTTGTCATCATATGACCAGTCCTATATTTTTTTCCATCTCCACACACAAGCAAAACAAATCGCCAATGATAACAAAATTAATATTGTAAAATAAATTAGATATACTCCAAACAAGACAACAAAACTCTCATCAATCACAGAAGAACGTTATCATCTATAACATGAATATTCAAAAAATGTCACAATATGGCACCAAAGTATTTAATAGGCAATATTTATAATTTTTAATATTATAAACGAACCCACCCGAACAAAACTTAACCTTTCAAGCGTCAATACATATTTCATGAAATTTCGGGATCCTAAACTATTACATTTTTTTAAACTATTAAAAATATTAATTTATTTTAGGAAATTCTCCCCCATCTACCAATTTTAAACTAGATCATATTTATTTTTAAAAATCAATCATTTGTAAAATACCCTTATATAATTCTTTAAAAAAAACACGAATAAGTATTTAGTTTTGTATATATTGTCATAGGAATAGTGATGCTCTCTATTAAATACGGAATGAGTTAAGATAGTCTCTGCTGCTACCATTTATCAGACAAGTGGCACCACAATTAAATGGATACAATTCAGAATTTTGTAGATAATATGAGAATGGGTACAAACCAGGCTTTTTATTTGTGGTGCTTGTTTAAGAAAATGTCTGAATGAAGACTATTCAGAATGGATACAATTCAGGATCTTGTGAATACTATGAAAATGTATACAAATGAGTCATTTTATTTGTGTTGCTTGTTTAAGAAATATTTGAATGGATAGCAATCAGAATGGATACAATTCAGCTACCCCTATACACACAATATCTCCAAGGTCCATGAGTCCTTCATACCTGAATCTTCACATTAAAATTAAGGTTCTTCTTTTAAGTGTGCTTTTGGATCGTTTTTCTAATTTACATCTTAAAGTTCCAAAGCTAAATTTCAGAATGTATTATATATTTGTTAATGGTTAGGGAGGATGCTTATCGGAATTTAAGTTTTTAATAACAACCTTTTTTACTAATATTGAAAGTTAATGATTATAATATTAGTCACGAGCTATAAATCACACTTTGCATTTTGTTATTTAAGAATATAATATTTATATGAAATTCGGAAGAGAAAGTAAAAGTTTCTAACCAAACGTTTATCTTAAGCTTGATTTTGAGTTTTATGAATTTGTCACTAAAATTTATATCGTTTTGATGCCGTAAGACAATGAGAGATTTTTTCTCTTATGTGAAATTGATTGTTCAATGAAATAAGTATATTACGGTCACATTGAAAACTGGTAATTTAAATCGAGGATAATAGCTTACACAAGATACACTTATTAAATTAATGTTTTATGTACTTAACATCTTACTACCCGGTAGAGTTTTCCACATATTTATACTAATGGGGTAAGAATAATGGACATTAAAATTGAATTTATATGTACCCGCATTTGTGTTGGTCTAGTGTGTAAAACAATTTAGGAAAAACACATAATCATTTCACCCTATCAGGATTTTAGTACCTGAACTTTACCATACTGACAAAGATAACAAGATGAGACTGATTCCCCAGCCCACGTGATCGCCTATGTGGTTATTCATATGTATCAAGTGGACATTTGTAAATTTGTGTTTCATAAATACAACCAGAAAACCTTGGATAACACACCCACATCAAGTATTGTGTGAAACATTAAGGCATCACTCTCGCAATAGACTGGACACTCGCAATGGAATGGTGACAGGGAGATCGGGGTTCAAATCTAAGTCATATGTACTGAGGGTGTTATTATTCTTAAATGATTTCCCACTCTAAATTTACATAAATGCGGTTACATTTTCTTTTAAAAAGGTATGCTCCTTATTCATACGGTTATTAACTAAACAGACTAAATTTATAAATACGATTTCTAATATTCCTATTTACGTCATTGTGGCAGCGTGGGTTTTCAGTTTTCAATTAACGAGCTTCCTATGTGTGCTACATGTGTGTGCTATGTGTGTGGAGAATCTTCATTTAATAATGGTTCCGTGATACACACTCGAACACGTTTAATAACGTGGGAGGAAGGAAAAAGATAATTAAATAGCAAAAAAATGTCAGCCAGTCAGTTGATATTATTATTATGATATAAATCAGGTATTAAATGGATTTATTATCCACCCTGTTTTATTATAATATTGACCATTTTCAAAAAGTAGAAAACATATAAATATTAAAAAGCTATATACTGTATGTGTTTTAATTTAACAATTTTAAAAAGGATTAGTGTTGGAGAGGAGGAAGGTATTTTAAAAGAAGTACACCCAGATTTACGTGGAGAGAAGATGATAAGCACACATAGGAGATCTAACTTAGTTGCACCTTGCCAAGATTCAAACCTTGACCTTCCCATTACCGATATTCCAGTATATTATGAGCCTGATACATAAAAACACATAACCATTGTCGTGGGTTATGTAGAGGCGGGAGTCAGTAGCTTCACCGTCGGTAGACGGAGTTTATGAAACTCTATCAACGCTGCAAAACTAGATCGACTTGGGGAACTATCTCTCAATCTCCAGTGATGATGACATAAAGGTCGAGTTTCCAATCCCGGGCAGATGCAATGTGTTTATTTTAGTAATGAGATTTTCATTGCGGTCTTTACAAAGTCTCTCAGCGCTGCTGGTGTGGACGCTTTACCTACTATGGTCATGCATATAAGGTACCAACCACGTCGGTGAGAACGCAGACTAAGATTAAAGATCGTTTGATCTGGTTCTATGTGAACATGTAGGTTGGGACTCGAATCCTGGCCACGTAGACTGGGAATGTAATTTTACTAAATGGTATATCCCTTTACCGTCATGTAAATGCAACTATATTGCTTATAAACTAACATTCTTCATAACTACACCATCAGCATGGTTTAATTCGGTTAACCAGGACGGAGAGTAAGACATGTGTTTATAAAAAGGGAAGGTATTTAAAGCGTTATGACCAGCTTTGGTGACTGCATGTTCTAAGGCGCTACTATTGCCATGGACTAGACAGCCGAAGACGGGGAGATCAGGGCTCGAGCCCAGTCGGGTGTACCGAGTTTTTTTCCTAAATGGTTTTCCACTCTCCTTCTACGCAAATGGGGTAAACATCCTCTAAATCCAACCTTCCTAATCCTTAACACATATGTGATTAGTATATAGGTGAATAGCCCTAATGGGTAGTAATACTCCGTGCTAAAAAAAAAGCTTTCTGGTATTTTCAAAGGCTCAATAAATTATTAAAGCATAATATACTAGACTATGCTAATTTCAATATAATCCACTTGGTAATTTTGTTTGAATATCGTTCGTTCCCAAAGTTATGTGTTTTAATATACTCAGTAGGCTGGTATTTTTCTACCGATAAAATGTTGTAAACGGGTGGAATTTAAATAGCTTCATGTAATTCGTGGGGAAAAGAGGGTAGAGGGGTTTAAACTGTTACAGCCTCTTCGTCCTCCATTACTTTCATTGTTTGTCATTAGTAGAGGCCAGATTTTCTCTCGCTACCATTCAAATGACAGATCATTAGTCACAGAATTTCATTGAAACGGGATTTTAAAAATTGAGCAATTAAACAGTAGGCCTGTTAAAAAATCGCAGTAACATTGTTTTGTACTTTATTAGTTATTATTGAGTCAATAAAAACAACTATTTAGTTTTAGAGCTTCACTTTTACACCAGAATATAGAAGCCAATGCTTTATTCCTCGTAAACGTGAGCTAATAGTTTAGTATATCTATTCCACATTAAACATTCAATGTATTTTAAATTATATTTCACTTAAAAAATCAATGTGTTTTATCCTACTTGTTATCTTATTACAATAAATTGTTAATCATACTAGAAAAATAAATTAAAAATCAATACAATATATTTATAAAAACAATATACAATCTGTAATTATATAAATAATACAAAAGCTTCAATAATTAATAATAATATATTAAAATTATAATTTAAATCAGGACAATAATAATTGCATAAGAAGATCCATTTTTTATTTGCCAATTCATATATTAGTTTTTAGTTATATAATTGATTTATATTATATACTTAAACTAAGCCATTATATAATAGCAATTTATTCTAGACTAGTAACTAAATAATTTATATAATAATATAAGTTATAGGCCTATTATAATAATCAGCTGCTAGAATAGTGAGAGACTGAAAATCTTATTTTCTTTGACAAAATGAATAATCTCAGGATCCAAGAATATGAAAATTTAGTAAATATAACACAGCGTTGTTTATATTCAGGTATGAAAATATATAAACCCATAAGGTAGGGGAAACAAACTTACCTTTAATTAAAACGATCTAGAATATATTTACTGATTTTTGGGACAGGTGTGCCAAATGTCAGGTAACAACCTTTTCTTTAGCCACTTTAGATCGCTTAAATTATATAGGCCTATATCTTCTCCTCACACTACTTTTCTTACCTGCATCGGGGTGTACGATAGCTCGGGCTTCAATATCGTTAGGTCAACCTCGTCAGTAAGGAGGAGGTAGGGGTTAGAATCCTGTCTGTCTATTCTAAGCTCTCCCACTTTCCTTCCATGCAAATGTGAGTCACTTTTCTCTTAACATATACCCTATACTTCACCCATTCTTATTTAATTGGTGTAAATATGCACGTAGCTCGGTTGGGTATTAAAACGCAGTGCAAAAAAAAAATCAATCAATAAAAAATCTAATTTTATTAAACACCAATGACTATATAAACCTTAGGTTATGGCTATACAAGATAATGATTTATAGTTTGAACCCTTAGTTATCGCAGATGTGCTGAAGTCCCTATCCTGTCTAATGGAGGTATATCTTCATTAAGATATCTTCTTCATCCATGTATCTTAGATTATGTCTTTCATAATCCTTGTGTTAAACGTACAAGTAACAAAAAAATAAGATTGCATACTTCTGATTCTCCATTAGCGATTTTTTCTTTACCTTACAAATGATGGTGCTCTACCTATCAGAAAAATAAAACGCACGTTGTTTTAAAAACAACGCAATGTGAATTAAATACTATAATTTGTAAAATTTGTAATATCACATTTCCCCTAAGTTGAATTATTTTATATTTATTTACCAAACCCTTCCTTCACCTCTGACAAGACATCTTGTGAATGTGGGGAATGCCAGGTCTCCACCGTGGTTCGGA
>CABFOW010002673.1:68208-94610 GCA_902141385.1 Timema californicum | reverse complement strand
ATCAGTAACTCAGTGAGTAGTACTCCTACCTCTGTCAATTGGTCGGTATAATTCCTGTATAACCCGACCATTCCTAAAAAACCCTTTACTCCTGCGAAATCTCTAATAATTTGCAACTAACTATCATCCATTTTAACACCCTCACAAGTTAAAATTTGTCCTAGGAATGGAACCTCTTTCCTACAGAACAGGGACTTACTTAGCTTCAGAATCATACCACAACTAGCGAGGCGCTGGAATGTGCACTCTATATGTTTTAGGTGTTCTTCGAAAGTGCGCGATGTGATGAGTATTTCATCGACATACGCTCTGGCAAAACTCCTGCATGTCTCCCCTAATACTAGGTCCATACACCAGGTAAATTCTGCTACTGCATTAGCTAAACCAAAAGGTAGCACTTCAAACTAGTACTGGCGTGATTTATAGAGGGAGGTGGTGTAATGATGCACTTCCGGCTTAAGTCGAAGCTGATAGTAGCCTTGCGTCAGATCCACCGATGTCATAAACTTGATATCTTGGACCTTTAACAGCATGTCTGCGATGTTCGTTGGGGACTCGTAGTCCTTCCGGATCAGTGTATTCAGTCTTTGGGCGTCCAGACATAATCTGACCGTCTTGTCCCGCTTGACGAAGCACATTAGAGCATTTACAAAGGGACTGGAACACCTGCTTATAATGCCAAAATTTAGCATATTCTTAATTTGCAAGTCCAATTCAGCTTTATAGGCTTTCGGCAACGGGTAGCTTACATGAAAATAACCATCCCTTTTAGTCAGTGGAATGTCTGCCTGGTGCAGGTTGCTCCGAAAACACATTTTGGCAACGCCATAGTAGCCGAAATAGACTGCCTGTTCTGTTGTCCCGTACTCAGGTGGTCTAGGTCACATACTAAGCTTATGAAATCTTCTTCTGTGTAAGGTTCAAGCTTTACCCTTCCCTCTTGACTAAGTGTGGTAAGAGGGTTCTTAATTCTGGAGGAAGGATCATACTCGTATGCCAACACCCGTAATGTCACTTCATCTACGTTCATCGACCAATCACACTCTTCTATCAATAGACTTTTATTCTCTTGGTCTCGGGGCTGACTCACATACACACGCCGCTTCTCAAAGTCCATAACAAGCTTCTGCGTTGATAAATAATCGATCCCCAAGATCACTGGCTTTACCAAGTCCTTGACTACTAAACAATTCGCCTTCGTCTCCTTCCCTTGCAGGGATATAGACGAACACACTTTTCTCCTAATGGGTGGACTCCTACTTCTAGCCCCCAAGATCCTAACTAGAGGGACTGGAAATGATGGGAAACTTCTTTTCTTAGCACTTAACATCACCGTTTCCTCTGAGATACAACTGACGCTCGCTCCCAAATCAAGTGAGCACTTTAAACTGAACCCCTCTACATCTAGACTCAATTCCGGGCAAAGGTGACCCTCTCGTCGTACATCCTCGTCCTCCTCTTTCAAAAGATATTCCCTTAAATCCACCCCAAGGGTATGTATACACGCTCCAGAAATAACCTCAGAGTCCCCCACCGGTAACACCTGCGCACAACTTGGGGAACCTAATGGGCAGGTTGGCCATTTCCCTCTTGGACAATGGCATTGACGTCCACGGGGTGAGGTGCCCGACCGGTCTGGTTCCCCTGACGTACTCCTTGTTGGTTCTGGACGCTCCCATCCTGTCGCATATGGTAGGCAGAGCGGGGGTAATCGACCTGACCTAATTTGGGGCTCCCACCTAAATAGTACACTTGTCCTGTTGTGTAAAGGTGGTTTCTGTCTCTGGTGTCATTATGTCGAGGGGGCCTCCAATCCCTCGCCTCTGGGATTAAGTGGCCTCCTTGTTGTCGGAAGTCAAACGGTCTTTGGGGGTTGTTACCCCAATCCCTACCTCCATAGTCAACCCGGGGTCTATCCTTACGCCACTGGTCTACCTGGCGAGGACCACCTTGGTAACTGCGGTGATGCTCGTCCTGTCTACCTCCTCCCCTAAAGTTCCCGGGGGGGGGGTTGACCCGGCGAATACCCCTTGATCACGCCTCCGATCCTCCTCCAGTGCGTCAAGTCGCTGGAGCCCCACCTTAAACTCTTCAAGGGAGTCATAAGTTACGCTGACCAGCATCTCCCGTAACCTGTGCAGCAATTGCTGAATCACCATATGTACGATTTCCATATCCGTAATTGGTGAATAAAAACTACGGCTCTTGGCGTAGATACCTGCCAAATAGCCCTCTAAGGTTCCTCCCTGCTCGTTATACCGGGAAGCGTGCAACTTAGCCCTAAGTTGCCCTTGGGTCTCCGCAGACCAAAACATGCCGAGGAACTTAACCTTGAACTTGCTCCACCCGGTGCTACTCTCCTTGCTTACTGACCACCATGGTATGGCATTGCCCACTAGGGAACTCCCTGCTAATCTCAGCATCTCTTTGTCTGAGAAGAGGTGACCCTCAAAAAGTTCCTCCAGTGCGCGCAAATTTGTCACCGGATTTCGGTCATCGCGGCGACTAAACTTAGGCAGTCTTGTCTCCATTGACCTCTCCCCCAGTAGCGTGATCAGGGGTGTCACCAGAGAATCGAGACTGGGGTAATGTCCCATCCTCAATCCCGTTGTGATCGCCTCGACCTGTCTTTTAACGTCACTAAGGACCTGGGTTGTCTCCCCCAAACTCAACTCAAGTTGAACCTGGGCTTGAACCAGGTCCTCCTGTTTCTCATCCAGGCGGGAAATTGCCGAGTTCACAGCCATAGTTGTGGCGGTCTGCGTCTGTCTCTGTGTATTAACCTCTACGTTCATGTTATTGAGTCCATCCTCCAACAGTGTAGTTTGTCGGTCCAGTCTTGATTCGATGGCCCTCTGGTTCGACTCCAGGTTTGGCCTCCCTTCCTTCACAGTCCCTTCAGTATTTTGTCGAATTTCGGCCAGACTGAGAGAAACTTGTGTCCCCAAACAAAACTGTAATTCCTCTTTAGTGCGCTCCCGGCTGGCTGCCAATTGCCCTTCAAAATGACCCTGGATATCTCCTAGTCGCTTCTCCAAACTGGGTTGCAGCCCCTCCTGGCTACGGACAAACTGAGACTTCAATTCGCTCTGACTGACCACCAGCTGGTTCAACAAGTGCTGAACTCCCCCCAACAAATCAACCGGGTCGGTAGCAACCTTCTGTGGTGGTGTCCTAAGGATGGGTGGTTGTTCAGGGTGGAAAGGTGGTAGTGAAGTACAAAAGAGTGGTGAAACATTACTGGACAAAGGTGTAGAAAAATCATTCTCATTGTTTTCATCACTTCCTGGTAGGCGATGGATGGGTAATGCACCAAAACTGACCTCTTCCCTACTATCCTCAAAAATCCCAGGTGAGATCACAACCTCTTCCTCCTCTTGATAAACTCTGACCTGCCCTTCCATATCCATTATCTCTGTACCTTGCTTTGTCATTTTATTTATAGGTCTAGATTTACTTCTAAGGTTGTAACTACTCTTTCTCATAATTTGTTTGAAATAAAAAAAAGAAACAATTTATATTATTTTTCTTTGTAATACTTCTCATTTCAAAGCACACCCGAAATAAACACTCCCCTCCAGTATCAAATCTCGCCTCACGTTCTGGCACCACTGTAATAATAATTCCTCCAATGGAAACAGCATGAACTTTAGATTATCTGTGATTTAGGGTAACCTCAACAAAAACATATATATATATATATATAAAAGCATCGAGACTATAATAAAAAAAATCTTCTAGGTGTCCTCTGGGGGATTTGAAATTGGCAAGGGACTATTTTCTCCAGACTGTGCTCTGAAATAATCTCCCTCCCCTCTCTACACCCACCTGCCAGGCACTGCGGATCTCCACGGCTCATCCAGGGTGCTGTCTGGAAAGGTAACCAGCATGCTCTTCGCCGACAGTACATAAACCAGGGAAAAGGGGTTTTTGCTCAATGAGTCCTACGCCGTAATAATATGTATAAAAAAACCATTTAATAACAAAATATTTCCGGGGAAAAAGTATTTTATAGGTTAGGGCCTAGAACTTCATAATAAAGAGAAAAATATCTTGACCTGCCTACCAGACGTTATATATATATATATAAAGATTTTCTTATCTCGGGTAAAAAAAATTGTTATAACATGACAAAAAAACAAGGAAAAAAAAATTGCCTTGTAAGGTCCAGAACCTGTGATCTGTCCGATTTAAGTGTCTTCAGGGAGTGTAGATTAACTGTGAAGATCTGGAAAACTGAGTAATCTGGTAGGAAGAAAAGGAAAAAAAATGTATATAAGAGTTTGACGTGTTTTAACTCTGGATCTGATGATAAAAGAAGAAAATATATAGATGGGGTAGGGTAAAAAGAATTATGGTGGAATATCACCCTGGGTTTTGGTGTACTCCGTAGATTACGGAGTAGACGTCGAGATTGGCCGTAAATTGTTCTTCTGCGAAGACTGCGGTCCCTTCTTCATCTTGAGCCACGATTTAGTGCCAGTCCATGAAAACTTTCTACTTAAAACTTATTTTTTACGCCCAAGCACCAATCCAACACACTATCTTCCTTAGTCACTTCTCACGCCAGTCCCCACTTATAGCGCCTTTTTTCGCCTTCCGGCATCAATTCCACGGGCCTTGATAAGGCCCCTCCGGTAGCATAAGGAAAGAAAAATTTGAAAACCAGGTGAGTAAAATAATTAAAATTCTTAAGAAAGGTCAAATGAACGGGGAAAAAAAAGGACAGAAATAAAGCAGATTTTATGAAGCTAGTAATCCAGAATGAAACATATTGTCAAAAGACAGAATTTGACGTGAAACATCCAACTTTAAGGTCGGGTGGTGGTCCATCAACCCAAACCATGTGTGCCTTACGCTCACTCCCTAGTACGAAATAATTTGGACGCTCGGGTATGCAGATGGACATACGGGGTGGTAATCCACATATCGACATCGGGGTGCTGGGCATGCGTGCTGGCTTCATCTATTCTGTGTCCGCGCAAGTGCAGCTGGCACCGACCAGGTATCGTCTAGAACTTGCTGGAGCCATTATAATGTTGGCGAGGAATATAAGATTGTCATAGTCTTACAGGTAAGTCTGGGTTCAGGTTGAACTTTATAATATCTTTAAAAATATTTAAAATAGTGTTATGGACCGTGCAGAGTTCACAAAAAGACAGGACCCGAATTTATATGTAAGAAAAATAGAATTAAACAACGTGTTGGAAAAGAGTTAGTTCTTGTTGGTCCGCTAGGAGCGGTAAATGACATCCTTCGAACTGAAGCAAATCAGGTGTACTAACAAAATTTAATTTTACTAATACTTTTTTTTATATTAAACACAAAAGTTAATTGAACTTTGTTACATTACTGATAGCTGATTATTGAAAATTTTGTTCCAAACTTTAATATGCCATGTAAAAGGGTGTGTACGGTAGGTACTATCTACACCCAGTTTACCATAAAGGATGGTTGTATTACCTCGTTGTTTTACATTTGACGTAGCTTATCAAAATTAGAGCCTGGAATTAAATATACAGTAAAACCTGCCCAAAACGGACCCTGTATATAACGGAAACCTGTGAAAACTGACAAAATAGTTGGGTCTTGTTACATTTACTATGTAAAAAACACTGTATAAAACGGAAACCTTCCCACCGTGGAAACGGGTGGCTTTTAAACGAAATTGTACGAGGGTAATGTCTACTCACTGAGAAAATAACTGTTAGAAATGCTGTGTATTGGGTTTCTCGTGCCGTAAGACAGATTCGCCCCGACACTGTTAGGAAATGCTTTGCAAAAAAGGCTTTCAAGATTTTGAGGAGGCTGACGATGATGAGGACAACCAACCCCTACAAGAGCTTGCGGCCCTGTTGAGAAGAGGACACCTGGACGTTGATGCTGATACTGTTGTTTCTTTCGACGCCGAAGAAGGGGTTGAAAGAACACTGGATCTGGTACAAAGTGACCCAGCTGACCAAAAAGATGATGTAAACATTAATGAAGAGAGTAGCAGCGAACAAACTGGGTAGGACTTGAAGATCAAGACCTATTCTGAGGCTGGTGTGTGCAGTGAGTGACCTTGAGGATTTTGCTGCATTTAAAAAATGTCTGAAGCTAATGGAGTTGATGCAGGAATCTACGGAGAAGATTTGGAAGGCCCTTATCCAGAAGACAACAAAAGAGCTTACTTTGATGAACATGTGACAGAACTAGACCGAAACAAAAGGACTACTGTATATAGTAGTGTAGAAATGTACTAATGACTATTGTTTATAATTCATACTGTATTTTTACTATACATACAATTAATCAAGTGTCTACCCTAGTCAATTATAATTTTATACGACCACAGCATTTTTTTTAGTACACCTGTATAAAACAGAAACCTGCCGAAATGGACTTTTTTGGGGGTCCCATCGAGTTCCATTTTAGACAGGTTTTACTGTAGTATTAACCTACAAAATATGTACATTAGATAGCTATGTAGCAAAATCAGTGGTTTGTTACGTAGAATTCGTGGAAAATGCACTTGGTCGACCGCTGATCTTTTCTCTCTCCACCGTTATCAGCTCTTTGAAAACAAATGAACGTCAGACTACTCCAAATTTTTAAAGTCATTTTCCTAGAATACTTTTGTTTCGATCCGAGGTTAAATGTTTCATCTTGTTATACTAGCCGATGTATATACATGGTTCGTCTCGTTTGATTTTCAAAATACCATTGTATGCGCCTTATTATTGTGTTCAAATTACATTTCCTTGATTGATTTTGGGTTCCGTTTTTATTATTTTATATTCCTTGTCGCTTTATATCAGGTTATTCTCCTAACCAAAGAGCAACGGGAAAATGAGATAATCAGATATAAGAATTATTGTTTCAACAATTACTCATCGACTTGTGTTTACAAACTGACACGCCAAGTGAGAGGTGTGCTACTGAGGCCACTATATGGCGACGTCGCATTCTCTTCCCCATCACAGCACAAGAAAGGTCAGACATAAAGTTACGTTACGTCAACTGTTATCCTTTCTGACGAGATAGCCTACCTGACCAGGACTTTGCTCACTGATATCCCCTTACTTGATATATTCCTTTAATAAAGTATGAAGGTTGCCTGAAAATTAGTGACAACATTTAAATTATTTTTCCATGAGAAATAAATAAAAATAATACGATAACAAAAACCCAAAAAATAAGTAATATCTTTGAAAATATGAAGAATTTAGTAAATTATGTATTATGTCGTATTTACCCTTTTATTTTAATACTAATCGTTGTGATGTGCTATCAAAGAGTTTTAAGTATCTTGTGTGATTTTTTTTTTATTTTACTTTTATTTAAACTTATACTAGGAGGAATAGTTTTAGGCTTGATATACACCCTTTTCACACAATGAATTTTGCACCTAGTGCAATTTATTATGATAATCTTAGATTTAGCTATACACACGTTGCAAACATAACTAATTTATAGTAACCAAGCTATGTTTAAATGATAAAATACAAAATATCTTCGATACTTGATTGAACTCATTATTTAATGAATTAGCATAGAAACAATACATTTTTGGCACAGTTTAATATTAGACTTATTCCTATTACATGGGTTATACAAAAAAAAAAATATTATTTACATTTAACCATATCTACGGGTGCTGAAAATAGTTATCACTTCTGTGATTGTTTTTTTTTAAATAGCTATTATTCAATTCAAATAGAATAAGATATTCAATACAAGAATAACTTAGTCTTGGATTGATATCTAGTTTAGTTTGTTGCTCAAGTATTGTATTACTTTCGATAACAATCGTCCATCTTTGGAAGTAGTGTTTAGTGTTCTCGAACATTTGGACTATTTCAGTGTATATTTCACCACCAATAAATACATTCACTATACTACGATGTCGTTAGTGAAACACAACTCCTTTTTTATGTGATAAAGCTATCTTAATTGTTACCATGATTAAAATTTATTGAAGAGGATAAGTTACAAAAGAATCTTAAACATAAACACGAATTAATTAAACCATAAATACAGAATTAGAGCCCAACTTTACACGTGATTTACATTTTTGTTGATTAGCTTATAAAACATGTCCATAATAATTGTCATTTAACATATTTTTGAGTCTTTTCAGCAACAGTCTAATGTTTTATGAATAATATATTTTAATATATGTCGGAACCTCTAGTACCGGAAGTACAGGTTCGTCATTAAAGGAAATATACATTCCTTTTGTTGGTAGATTAATCCTTAAACCCATTCACTTAGGAGGATTTTTCTTAGTAAGCATTTAAATATGAGTGAACTTACTAAAGCAGATATCTTAACACACAGCACAGTAAAATTTAATATATTTAACCAAAGTCATTACATAAAATGTTTCTTATATCCACAACTAAAGCATATACAAAAAAAATCATTTCTTCCTATATGGCTTCTGCTTATATTAAATAGTCAAGTAGTCATGTAATAAGGAAATACAATTTACAAATATATATTGAATATTGTGTTGCCTTTAAAAATATAATATGAATATTCTTTGTAGCATTTTTAGTAAGGCCTTGTTAAAAAATTACATTTTAAGACTATGAATAATTAATATTACCATAACTTTTGTTTAATTAAATCAAATGTCATGTTTTGATAGATATTAAATTAATAAGAAACTCTGTTGTGGTGCTGAAAATGGGGAGTTCTAAGATGCAGATTTTATTTTTTAAATTTTAATGCAAGCCAAAAGTTAGTTTTAAACAAAAATAATTTAAAATAATTTATATAAAAAAGAAAATATTAAGTAAATTGATATTATAGTTAGTTGCAGTGGTATTCAAATGTTTAGTATGGACACCCCTAAATATAATTTTTCTCCAACTTTGTACTCCCAAAATTGTTGGTGCATAATGAAAGTTATACATTTTCTATAATCTAAAATAAACTACAAAAAAATAATGAGAAATATATACATGTATTAAAAAAATGTACGTACCCCTTAAGATGTATTTGAGTACCCCCCGGGGTACGTGTACCCATGGTTGAATACCACTAGTCTATGGCATTACAATTGTATTGTTCCACATCAGACAGTCATGGATATAATTAATACAGTGCATATAATATTCCAATTGGGAATTATAAATGGTTGGCTTACAAAATACAAAGATCAAATGAAAGGTATGTTAAAATAATGAGAATATATGGGCAACATGTAAATTAGTAAAATAAAATGTAGGGGAATATACTTTTAATACAGATTATATTAAGAAAAAGTAAAAATATTTTTATAACAAATTAATTATAAGTAAACCTTGAAAATTAATAAAGATTTAAAATTACCTATTATTATCTTAGAATAAAAGGTTAAAAATGTTCGAATGATGAAAATGACATTATAGCTCCAAATTACATTAATATTTTGAATTAAATTTGAATTTTTAACGATACATATATTAAAAATAAAAACTGTGTGAGGCTGTAAACAAGTCAAATTTGGCGTAAAGTTTGGTTTAGTCAAATTTTCTTTCTTATCTGATATTTAGTTCTCTTTCCTTGTGTCTTTAGTGCTCAGAATATGAAAAATAGTGTCGGTGTGTAAACGACATCATCAGGACTTCTTTAATATTTTTCAATTATCTAAACTTAATCTAATCTTTTACTTTGTTTTTTTTTTCTAAATCCTTATGACAGCATTTATACTTTATACGCTGAAACTAGTTGTAAAATCCTGAGAACTGGAGATGAACTTCTGAGACCTAACAAGAAGGGAACAAATATTAGCTATGAAAGAAAATTTTACGTCGATTTTGACTTGTTTACAACCTTACACAGTTTTTATTTTTAATATATACATCATTCAATAATCAATTTTCTTTCAGAATATTAGTGTAATTTGGAGTTATGTCATTTTAACTATTCTAACATTTTTAACCTTTTATTCTAAGATTTTAATCGGTAATTGTAAATCCTTAGTCATTTTCAAGGTTTAATTTATAATTAATTTGTTATAAAAATTAATTTTTTCTTTTTCTTAATTTTTTTCCCTTGATTTACTAGTTGCCCATATATTTTCCCATTTATTTTAACTTGGTCTTCTTTCATACATAAAGTATATTTATTAGAATATACTTTTCTAACTATAATAAAATCGTTTTCAAATATTTTATTTTATTTTATATAAAATATATAAATACACAAGAATATACATTTTTAACCAATTAATAATCAGAAGAGAACAATATTATTTTAAAATGTAAATTTAGTTTTGTCTCGATTGTTTGGACGTAAGTTTTAATGGGGCTATAAATCAAATGTATATTTGCAGCACTCATTTTTGGCAGTGTCATAAAAGATTGATTTTATAATAATCTTAGCAATATTATAATGAAACCTTCATTTCAGTGTTACCTATGTATCTTTTAATTAAAATAATACTGAAATTTGACCTTAACAACTTTCAAAATGTTATATTTATATACTTATCACAACTTTTGTTTTATTTATAGTACATTCATACTATTTTCAACAAACCACACATATAATCAAGGGAACTGAAAAATTATTCATTTTGTAGTTTTTTTTACAAAAATAGGAACTCGTTAAAAATCTTCAAAACTTACACATTTAACTAATTCCATTGTATTATATTCAACGTTATATTGTCATTTCTAGCTTAATACAACACTAATGATCAGCCAATTATCTTGATTTATAGTATAAAGCATCATTTTAATAATATAAGTATATAAAAATAGATTTAAATTATAATTAAGAAAAACACACAGTAGGTTGTTCACATATTAGTGTTTATGTCTTTGGAATGTTTAGTAATAAAAGTGGGTGTTTTTTTCACCGCATCTGGATCATAAAACTCTCGAATGGTCACTCTTGCTGAGCCTGGTGAAGTGGGTGACTTTGCAACCACATCAGATTCATCTTTCAATGTCGGATGAGCACGTATTTCTAGGGAGATTTTTGTTGCTAATTCAGGAACATCGCTACCATGTACATCTACAATTGCATCATTATTTTTAATAAAATCACCATTCGCAATGGGTATATTTTCCTCTAGAAGTGGAGCGGTTTCATGTAAGGTGTTAGGCGTCTTGTCACTTTGGTTTTCGGTCAAAATATAACTTTTGTTCTTATTTATATTCTTATCATACCCATTATCATGAATTTCTTTGGGTTGGGTTGTATTTTCGTTTCCGATTTTGGTTGGATTTTGATCTGTGTGATTAGCTGGTTCACGTTGTTCTATCAGTCCAGTCCATTCTGTCATTTCTTTACCAGCATACATACCATCATTTTTTATTTTTGGTGCTCTGTTTCTTTTCTCTTTATTCTTTCTACTTTTAACTACAGCATATCCAATAACACCAAATATGCACGCCATAATGACGCCGAGTACAATGTAAGAACCATATGCGCTTTGTGTTTTATCACTTGAAGCTGTACCATTGCGCGATTCATTTACTAAGCTGCTTTCAACTTTCCTAGATGTACCAAGTTCATTCACACTTTTACCGTCTGACGAGTCCATATTTTCTACTCCGCTGTTACCATCTAGATCTGTGCCAGGTCTATTGGGTTGCTCAAATATGGTTCTCTGTATACTAATGTTCACAGGGGGGGACATTTCTTGAGATGGTTTAGAATCGGTTGAATTATCTAACAAAGAGATTTGTGTTGATATTTCAGTAACAATAGATTTGGACGTTGGTATTGGTACAGTGTGTTCTTCCTTGAAAATGTCTTGTTCTGTTGGTGGTGACGTAGAAGTAGGATTATTGAAAATTTCGGAATTTGGAACCAAGATATTGTCATGTGCCTGTAGATTAATTGGTGTTGTAATTTCTGCAATAGTTACTGAAGGGGCAAAACTCATATTTTCTTCGGAAACAGATTTCTTATCTTCTAATTCCAATATATTTATATTTGGCTCTATTGTATGAATGTCTTGAATTGAACTAAGTTTGTCATCTACGGGTGCTTCTGTAATTTTAATTAAACCTTCATTACCTTTTCTATCATTTTCCAATTGATTTTGATTCAAATTACTTGTTACGTTATCTTTGAAGTTTGTATTTTCTTGAAATGTATCGATGTGAGATTCAACATAAAATAATCTTGTTTCATTAATTTCTCCCGAGCCTTCCATCACATCTAGATCTAGAGTTTTCGACCCATCAACCACACTATCTAAAGCGTCACCTTCAGCATATTTAGAACCGTTTATTTGTTCATCCTCAAAATTAATTATTGGCACGTGTAAATCTAAACCTGACAACCTATTTGTGCTATCATTATCTGTCTCATTTCCTTGTAAAATGTCCTCTAACTCTCCAGAGCCTTCATTATTTTCCTCTGGATTGTATGAATAGCTATGAGCATTTGATAGCGATATGTGATCACTTAACTTGTTCGGACTTTCCATAGAACTAGAATCCAACGTTAACCCATGCTGTGGGATGTCCGAAGAGACTGGTTCATTAATAATTTTTTCATCCCTAACCAATTCTTTATTATTAATCTCATTAGATGTACTGTTATTAGTATCTTGCATAAGTTCTCCTTCTCCTGAAGAATCGGTTTCAAAATCAAAATATTCCTCCAAGTCACCTCCTTGGCTGTCATAATCGATAACTTTAGAATTGGTATCAATGTTTGTTTCTTCTATTGGACTCTCAGTACGATAATATAAAGAAATATTTTCAAAGTTATTTCCGTATTTATTTGTATCCTTTTTATCAATGGATACAGGTAAAAATATATCTTTATCTAATTGCTCACTTTCAATTTCGTCTTCAGACTTGTTATGTCCATGTTCATCATTATTGTCGTATTTACTGTCAAAGCTATCACTCTTAACTAAATCATCATCATAATCATCATAATCATCATCATCATAATAATCATCATCATCATCGTCATCATTATGCACCTCTTCATAATTTACTGTCACATGATCAATAAGGTCTTTATTGCCAAAATCAATACTGTGTGTGTCTTCCGTTATCAACTTTTCTTGGTTTATTGAATTTGAGACGTTTATTACCAAAGGGTCAGTTACATTCCCCTTTTCCGTACTTTCATTAACAAGGTCCAAGTTTATGCTAATATTACTATCTTCAAAGTTTTTTTCAGTGTTTAGTGTATAGTTTGCTTCAAAATCATGTTCAAATTTGTTCAGATTTTCAATGGTACCAGGTTCGTCTATGTGTGGTGGAGTTGTGTATGAACGTCCTGTCTCTTTGATCAGATCATTCTGTTCAGTCGTATTTTTCTGAGTTATGGAGTAAATATTTTCATAGTGATTTTCAAAAGAATTCGCTACAAAATGTTCAGTAGTCACACCTCTTGGCTCTTTACTCTCATAGCTTTGAGATATTTCTCCGTCACTTACAAGAGGAGAGCTATGAGGGGTTTCCTCGTATGGGTTGTTACTCACAGGCGTATACAACCTATTTTCTGGCTGTACGAATACTTGTTCTGATAATTCTGGTTTATTTTCAATGGTGTCAAGTATTTGTTCTTCTAGGTTATCTTGTAGGCTTTCATGGTTATCATGCGTTTCCTCTTCTAGGTTATCTTGTGGGTCTTCATTGTTATCATGTGTTTCTTCTTCTAGGTTATCTTGTGGGTTTTCATTGTTGTCATGTGTTTCCCCCTCTAGGTTATCTTGTGGGTCTTCATTGTTATCATGTGTTTCCTCTTCTAGGTTATCTTGTGGGTTTTCATTGTTATCATGTGTTTCCTCTTCTAGGTTATCTTGTGGGTTTTCGTTGCTATCATGTGTTTCTTCTTCTAGGTTATCTTGTGGGTTT
This sequence comes from Timema californicum, assembly GCA_902141385.1. Classification (NCBI taxonomy): domain Eukaryota; kingdom Metazoa; phylum Arthropoda; class Insecta; order Phasmatodea; family Timematidae; genus Timema; species Timema californicum. The sequence goes on along the minus strand of CABFOW010002673.1, from coordinate 80,802 downwards.
TCGTTGCTATCATGTGTTTCCTCTCCTAGGTTATCTTGTAGGCTTTCATGGTTATCATGCATTTCCTCTTCTAGGTTATCTTGTGGGTTTTCATTGTTGTCATGTGTTTCCCCCTCTAGGTTATCTTGTGGATTTTCATTGTTATCATGTGTTTCCTCTTCTAGGTTATCTTGTGGGTCTTCATGGTTATCACGTGTTTCCTCTTCTAGGTTATATTGTGGGTTTTCATTGTTGTCATGTGTTTCTTCTTCTAGGTTATCTTGTAAGTTTTCATTGTCATCATGTGTTTCCTCTTCTAGGTTATCTTGTTGGTTTTCATTGTTGTCATGTGTTTCTTCTTCTAGGTTATCTTGTGGGTTTTCATTGTTGTCATGTGTTTCCTCTTCTAGGTTATCTTGTGGGTTTTCATTGTTGTCATGTGTTTCTTCTTCTAGGTTATCTTGTGGGTTTTCATTGTTGTCATGTGTTTCTTCATCTAGGTTATCTTGTGGGTTTTCATTGTTGTCATGGGTTTCCTCTTCTAGGTTATCTTCTGTTTCCTCTTCTAGGTTATCTTGTGGGTTTTCATAGTCATCCGGACTATCGTCGTTATCTTCTTCAAGCTTGTAATCGTAATCATAATTATAGTCCTCGTAATCATCAAGATCCTCTGAAGGTGAGTCATCTGATTCCTGATAAGTTAAAGGCATCGACTTATCCAATATGCCACTAGTTTTAGATATAATTTCGGTATCATCAGTATTGTCAGCGGACCGTTTGATTTTATTGTGGTTACCAAAGTCTGTCGAGGAATATGGGGTTTTAGACCGTGTTTTTCCATTTAATTTATCGGACACACAAATGTCTGATGCATGTATATGATTCCAAACTTTTCCTTTCAGTTGAACTGGATTATTACAAACTACAGCGTTGATAAATTTCACTTTTTTATTAACAAACCATTTTTTTACTTTAAGAGAGGCGCAAGTACAGTTGATTGGGTTGTTACTTAAATTAATTGTTTTTAGCCTTTTAGTGCTGTCAAATATTTCAATAAAATTATCAATGTCAGAAATAAAGTTGTTAGAAAGATCAATATGAGTTAAGCTACAAAGACCTTTGAAGGAATGTTTTTCAATGCTAGAAACTCTCAGATTATTCAAATATAGACTTTTAAGTTTATGTAAATGTTTGAATGAGTTGTTATGTAGTTTGCGATCATGTTGGTCTTTGACTTTTAATTTAGTTAGAACAAGTGAAAGTATTTCAACGTCACTTGGTAAATGTTGTATTGAATTGAGGCTCGTACAATTAGCTGACGAAAGGTTTTCATCTGTTTTGAAGCAGTCGCAGCCCTTAGGGCAAATAGATTCATCTGAGGTTGCTCGGGACGATACTTGCAAATTAAGGAAGATTTGAACAATCAGCCAGAACAGTACCAACCGTTTAGTGATAACCACTGTTGCCATTGTACGAAGGGATTCTGAAACATGAAAAAACATATTTATTAGAAACCTTAAATACGCACAGATAGTGGGGGTGGGGGGAAGTAAAAATATTGTATAAAACAAAGTTTGAAAAGTAATATATTATTACAGCTCTCTTCTAACTTGTAGGAAGCAAGCATGCCTTGGAATATTCCTCTATGGTAGTGCTTATAAGTAGGGACCTGATTTTAACTATTTGCCTTTTCCTTGATCGTTAAACAAAGGCAGCTTAGATAAATATCCATTTCATTTTATTACAAGTACAATATACACTATAATGATGGTTTTTGCCTATTTTATGAATAAGTGCTTTAACGCTCCTATTTTGGTTTGGCCTCTTTCTTTTTCACAAAGTATGGATTTCCTGCTGAATTTGTAGCATATTTGTTTGAAGAAGGTTTGAAAATAGAAACTTTTAAATAGCTTTCAATGGGCGTAGATTGGGTGGAGGATAGTGGGAGCAGTGGCAAACATTTTGGGAGGAAACTGTATGCCATTGCAGGAGAAAAGTTCAACTTCTTCAGAAACGGCAAATTTGAAATTTGGTCCCTTGACATCGTGTGAAGTAGAACTCGGCTTCTCAAATTATGTATAATTTTTTTTTATCTGAAACTATGTCATTTAACTACCTACTGAAAATATAGAAAAATATCTATTGATTAACAGTATGTGACTCACTTTGGGGATCGAATGGGCTAAGGGGACGGCCAGACTGGGCGAACGACTAAAATATAAGATAGAACACATTGGTTGTAATGAGAGGTGGCCGGACCGGAGCGAGCGAGCTTGAAAGTTAAAACCGGTGCGCGCGCTCGAGCCGGAACAGTCTAGCTTACAGGCACTAGGCAATATTATTGTATGTTGGTTCATTGAGTGCTGGAAAACTTCTCATTTTTACATTTTTATTACTATCGATAGGCTTAGCACACTTGCTACTAACGGCCTAACTTCATTGGTAAGATCATACATAAACCATACCTATATATGTAAAACTTATATGATAAAATACTTCAATATTATAATCAAAGTAGGCCTTTACAAATAATAATCACCATTAGCGTGGAGAGAGGATGAAAAACCACAACAATAAATCACTTGTCAAAAAGCACTCTCAGTTCACTGAGCCAAGATTTGAACCTTTGCCTCCTTGTCAACAACTATCGAGAGATATTTGCCAGTCACGTGCTCACTCGCACCCTTGTAAATCTGGCCGAACCCTAAGGCGTCACTCACACAGTAAACTGGACTGTAGATGAAGGGGAAATTGAGATTTTAATCTCTTCGATGTACTTAAGATTTTTTTGCTAATTTTTTTACTCTCCCTCCACGCAAGTGCAGATACACTTCCTCTAAACGCCACCCTCCTAACTTCTAACATAATAGCGTAATTAGTACAACATATGCTTACAATCCGAACGAGTAGAAAGACGTGGTGCTAAAATAAATGCATGTATATACTTCCATATTTTTTAGCACAACGTTTTAATGCTTGTTCCTTTTCATATTATACGTATATTATGTACTAACTACGCTAGTGAGTTAGGGATAAAGAAGGTTGAATCTAGACAAAGTGTACACGCATTTTTGTATAGGGAACGTGGAAAATCCTTTAAGAAAAACCCCGTCCGTTTGGGATTCAAACCCCAACCTTACTGTCATAAAAATAAATACAGTTCAACGGACACTTAATAAACAAGTGGTGATACTAGCTTTTGGATCCACAATATTATATATATATATATAAATAATTAGTCCATTATTTTGTTGTTTTGTAGCAGATCCCCAGGATATTAATTTTAATAAATATCCCAATATTGGATTGTAAAAGTTCTAAAATTTTAACAACAGTATTATCCATATCGTAGAGTTGGCTAGGTGGGTCTGGCTACTCTTTAGTTCCAGTGATCAGACATTAAAGCCAAAAAGGGCTAGTATCTTAGCAATTTAGCATGCGTGTAATTCAAATATTGTGGAGAAGTTTGAACCACAAAACTTTAATTTTTTGTCTTATTTAATATGGGGCTTATAGAAGATAATTAATAACTTAAAAATAACCTCGTTATTAAAAAACACAAACTACAATATTTGTTTGCTAATAGTTGTAAAAACATTTGAAGTTACTGGTCAATCCTAAATATATATTATCTTTAAATTAAATAGTTTTGTACACCGGGGGAAGAGGGGAGGTGACTTTATATTCATTGTATTATATTTAGATTTAAAAAATATTAATATAAATAAAATATATTGGCGCAGTTTTTTCCAAACTTTCTGACGGTCTGATCTCAATTCTCGTCCCTGGAACTTACACATGATCTTTATCACCCACAAGCATTCAAATCATAGTTTATATATTTTATTTTTTTCACTGAACCCACGGCTATTAATTAAAGTTGTTGGGTTGGTATAATTTAGAGGAAATGTACCCTTATTTACTCAGGAGGGAGAAGTGGAAACCATTAAGGAAAAGTAACCGCTAGTACACTCAGCCATGATTTGAATCCCGACCTCCCCGTCACCGACACGGCCCCCGTGCTCACCGATTCTTTCTTTAGTTACTATACATTTTTTTATGGATGTGACTAAGATGTCACTGAAGAGAATTATCCAACCCAGTAGGTATTTAGGATAGTATGGTATCAGCCATAGTCGTAGCCAGAAGGGGGGATATCGGGATATATCCCCCCCCCCCCCGAAATTCCGCCTTCAATAACCATTTAGAGGGAAAAAAAGTAAAAATGTAAAAATATGTTTAAAACTGCCACAGGAGATAAAACATAGTATTTTAAATTTATTTATTATGTAAAATCAAAATTTAAAGGTTTATATCTAATTAGCAAAATTTTACTTCATACACCCCCTTTTCCCCCCACGAAAAAAAAATCACTGGCTACGCCCCTGGTATCAGTGCCACTGGACCAAATACTGGGTTGCTACAGTCAGTTAAGTCAGAGTTGTGTAACCAAAAGGAACAAGTTTTTATCCTTTTAACCTCTTACATTTCTCTTAATTTTGATTTTGCACTTGCCTGTATAGTAGCCCCATGGATTATTTGGTGCTGACAGCTCACAGCTGACTTCTGACAGTCAACATTTAGGTATATACCTAAATTTTGACCTTCAGAAGTGACCACTACTAAACACGTATTTTTTCAGATCATATGGTTTGGCGTAGGGATACATAATTTGGTCTGGTAACTTTTCAAAGCTTTTATCTGTCAGTTGTGAGCTGTAAGTCAGCACCAAAGAAGCCACGGGGCTACTGTAGTCATTCTAATAAATTAACAAAGTAAATATAAAGCTATAACCTCAACAAGCCCTGTGACCACACCCGAATCACACCATGACCCCAAATAGGGTCAAGCAAGATCCCTTGTTTGGGAATTACTTGAAGTCAATTAGACACTATTCTTATCAACTAGTTTACGACATCTGGGGAATTCACGTTCGAAACATATAGGATGACATTTTGAATAATTTGTATGTATATTAAGACACGTAAACGATAGAGCAGATTTAAAAATGAAAAGGAATAAGTATTTTTTAACCAAGCATACAACTGAAAATAAATAATTTCAATATTGGGACTACAGTTCGGACAGTACGCAACACAATTATAGGAAAATGGGAGGAAAAAAATCAAGTCAAATGAAATATATTTTATTAGGTAACAAGCTTAAAATTAAAAGAGAATCGTAAGAAACAATATTATTTGAAAATAAACGTTTAATATTTAAATGTTGTAGTAAACATAATGTATTTTCCTTTAACTAAAACATATTATATGTTATACATCAGTTAAATAAATGAAAATCTGCTATCTCTATTATCCCGCTTAATCCGAATTTTCACTAATCCGAACAAGCTTTGGTCCCAATTAGTTCGGCTTAACAAGGTTATAGTGTATCGAGTAAATAAATAATTGAGTAAACTCTATACCCCAAGTCCATTAGGCCTATACCCCAGTATAAAACCTGTTATTTTAAATCAAATTCACATTTGTATTATTTATTTCAATGATTAATTACAGATAGTTCTAGATTTTAAATAAAAAGGATATAATATTTATCTACCCATGCTAAGCTAGTACTAGATATCCCTCACGTAGCTGAGAAAAATAAATTGTATATAATGGTTTTCATTTAAAATCTAGTTAAAAATATATGTGTGTAATCATTGAAATAAATAACGTATGTGACATAAGTGTGAACTTGATATAAAAATCTGTTTGTGTTTGAATTGAGTGTTGCTTTTACATTGGTTATAGACATGATTGAGTTTGAAGGGTTTGTTAAATCATTTAGCTGATGTAATAATAGTGCTAAATTTTATAAAATAAAATTTCAATTGTTGACCTAGCTAAAAATACCTTTTCTACTTCAAACTTTTAAATGTCATATCTTTGACTGGTCTTCTTAATATTCAGAAAAATCGTTATAAATATTATCTGATATAATTACAACCAGAATTTCTTAAAGTAGAGTCTCAAAGTGGGGTCCGTGGACCCCAGGGGCCCCAAGACTCGTACAAGGTGTCCGCGAGATCGTCCAGGGAATCTGTTAGATACCTTTATACATTTTTTAGATCTTGTAAAATTATATAAAAGAGTAAATCATTTATTTATACTAAACACTTTGGAGATGTCTTCCCATATTACAGCTCAGCGAGAAAGTGAGGGTGGAAAGTGGAGGTTTGGCCATGCCCATTGAGCCCAAATATTTTTAGAAAAGTGTTTGGGCATTCACTTTTATATTGGTTTTTTCATCAGCCAGCACAAAGAACTTTCAGAAAAAAGCATAAAAACATTTGGTGCCCTTTCCAACAGATTATTTGTGCGAGCAATCTTTTTTTTTCTTAGTGGTTTAAGAAATTCGAAATGAAATTGTCTGAGTGTGGAATGTGACTTAAGAAGATGGTCACTAAAATTGCTACAATTTGCAATGATATTTTCAAGTCACACAAGCATTTCAATCTCTCACATACATTATTAGGGATGACAAATGTACAAATATAATGCCTACATTTATTTTATTTTAATTTAATTTATATGTAATTATAATATAACTAATCTATCCTTAAAATATTCTATAGATTTATTATCATTTATACTACATCAAGTGGTACGTGAATTAGCTGTTCCATGGTTAGAAGATTCACGTGACTAAAAAGTTCAAGAATCACTGCCCTAAGGTGTCGTAAATTGTCTGATAATATTGTTGCCTAAGGCTCTCAACATTTAATATTTAAGAAATTTAAATACTACACAATTTGTATAAACCCACATCCCCTCTTATCCCCTCCCCTTACCCCCCTCCCCCCACACACACAATGTACTGAGCTACATTTGATTAAAAGTTATATTTATTGCATAACCAAGAATATTTAAATACTTTAAAAATCATGAGCATTCAATAAATTTAGTTAATATGTATTTTACCGATAAGTTTATTTCATTGGTCATCTTAATTATTTTCTATATCTACCATATTACCTAAAACCACAGAATGAAATCTAACATCTCTACAATATTTGAATTGCGCGCATGTTTATATGTTAAGATACTAGCGCTTTTTAGCTTCAATGTCTGATCACTGAAACTAGAACGTTAACAAGCTGAGAGGGAGGAGTGTAATTGGTCGAGGTAGAACTGTTACCAAGCGTATAACCCGAACGGTTAGTAAGACAAGGTGCTAGAAAAATATTCTCTTGTTTTGCGTTTTCTGTATTCTACTTTTTAAAAAAATCAATAAATTGAGACCAGAGAAAGCATTTATAAAAATTAAAAAATAGTAATTCTAAAAATTAAAATCTTCTTAACCTACCCTAATTTCGCAGTTGTCAAGTAAATAATTAATAAATTGGTACTTGTGTCCGGTCCAAACGTAATATTGAATCTAAGTTCACGGTTAATCGGCTGTAAGATGGGTATTCGATTTTTTTTCCCCTGTCAAATAGAATATTTTACATAACATCTCGCCCAATAATTATCCTTAAAGGGGCTGGCTAGTTAGCTTAAATAGTGCCAATCAGATTTTGCGCTTATATTAAATTAATATTGATGAAACTTTTAATAGCAAGCGAGTTTGGTGATTACTAGAATGAACGCAAAATTACGCTTTATACACATAGACTTGTATGTCTGTTAGGTCCAGGCAAATCACATTTCTGTTTATCATTGAGAGCTAAATGCCCGGGAAATGAAGGGTATCTGTTATAGGAGCGTAGAATGAATCATTGTAAATAGAATATCATTTAATAGGGGACAATACAATCATTGTAAATAGAATATCATTTAATAGGGGTGGGTCATACAATAATATTGTATTGTCATTTGAATATTACTCCTCCCCTGTTTATTCTCCCACTGCTGGAAAGCTACACCGGCTACGTACTGAATGCACACAGGCCGAATTTGAGTAACTGCTTTGCACACCCAATATCATTGTTGAGGGAACTGCAGGTCTGATGGATAAAAGCTTTATTTTCGCCCTTTCTCACTTTTGCCAAATCTCCTCGCTCTCAGTTGTGTCTGAAGGTAGAGAACTGGGGTAAGAAGGAGCTACTGGCAACATCAACTAACCAGCGTTGCGAAACTTGTCTTATATTTTAGGGGAGTTTGACCACACAAAAACGAGAGAGTGACAACGCTGTTTCCTATTGGAATCCAAACTGTTACCTCAGAGATGATATCCAGTGTAATATCATAATCGCACAAGGTAGGTTAATCAAAAGTGCACCACTGCTTGTAGTATTTGAGTCTCATATGGCAACACCGCTTGTTGATTCGTTCACGAACGATTCATCTCTATTTCAATTCAAGTTGTGTTTTGTTCGCATTCCTAGCCTAACACTGTTTTTTTTTATCATTTCATTAAAATTATTGTGAAATCGGGTGACCTGGCGGTCTAGGGGTAAGGTGTCAGACTTCTGTGCTGGAGGTCCGGGGTTCAATCCTAGGTCAGATTTATCTGATTACCAAACCCTTCCTTCACCTCTGACAAGACGTGTATTAATCACAACTTGTGAATGTGGAGAATGCCAGGGCTCCACCGTGGTTCGGATTCCACGTTAAACTACAGGTCCTCCAGTTCATCTCACAATCACCCTACCATTACACATTAGCGTAAGTGTGTATAACCCGAATGGGTAGTAAGACGCAGTGCTAATAATAATAATAATAATAATAATAATAATAATAATAATAAAATTAGCGTAAGTGCGTATAACTCGAACGGGTAGTAAGACACGGTGCTAATAATAATAATAATAATAAAATTAGCGTAAGTGCGTATAACTCGAACGGGTAGTAAGACACGGTGCTAATAATAATAATAATAATAATAATAATAATGTAAAGAGTAAGCGAGCTGTTTACAGTACATGTTGCCACGATATGCAGTTGTTTTTCCTTGTGTGCTTTAGTTACAGGGTCTGTTTGTTGTGTTTTTGAACCATATATTCTTGTGCTTTAGATTGGCGATTTCTTCCTTTTGTGCACTTTTGGTGCTCTAAAATCGCCCAATAACGTTATATACCACTTTGTTACTGGCGTTTAGGAATTTATGATAGACTATTTTAGCGCCTTGATGCATTGCCGTTATATAGGGCCTATATATCAATATATATTTTAAAAATCTGAGTTTAGCTATTATATTAATGAGCCACACCTAAACCATCGAATATATCTTGTTCTATAATGTTATCAATAACTGGCGTCATCTCTAATCTAATACTATCAGACACCTGACATTGTATGACAGTGATGTATGTACTTGATTACATAATATGGCGTGGAGTACCCTTAATTTACCCTGAAAGGTCGTAATATTACCTTTCTTGTTTCCACTATGGCGTGGCGTGGTTCAAATAATGTTCCGTCCAAATTCCGTTAAAAATCGGTCTATCCATTTGTTAATTATCACGTAGCTAAAATCCGGACAGATGAAATGTCGAATGTTCTAAGTTAAAACAAGACCTCATCACGCTCGGTCAATAATCATTTTTCACGGTTTTTTTTTGTCCCTGACGTAGGTCACATATTCTAAGGTACCCCCTTGTAACCTATATATCTCGGACGGGTAGTAAGACCATGTTTATTGAAGTGACCTTGTGAGTTGGTGTCGCCAGGTATCCATGATCCTTCCTTGCCTTCAGTCATATCACTACATATACTGTGTGTGTATTGAAGATAGGACACATCACAGAGGATAAGAGTTGAACAAACGGCGCCCTGTTTCAGTCGCTCTGCCACCGACACTAGCGCCAATGATAGGGCGGCCGCCTAGGCCAGCGAGAAAGTATCAATTTCTGTCAGGCCACACGGCTTAAAATACACTGTTCTGTGTCGTTTTACGGAACTACTTCTCTATTATGTCTAAGGTTATACTCCCTTTCGCTCTTGAACAACAACCACCCTTTGTCGTGTCAATAAGAAAAGGGGGGAGGACTACGATTTTTTTTTTGCACCACGTCTTACTACCCGTTCGGATAGTACGCTTATGTACTAATTACACTAATAGTTAAGGGATAAGAAAGGTTTAATTGAGATGAAGTGCACCAGCATTTTCGTGGCGGGAGAATGGAAAACCATTTAGGTAGAAAAAACTCAGTATACCCGACCGGAATTGGACCCCAATCTCCCCGTCTTCGGCAGTCCAGTCCATTGCGAGAGTAGCGCGTTAGACCATGCGGCCACCAAAGTGGGTACTACGAAACTTCTTGTCTCAAGGTAAAGAGGAAAGCTCGCTGGTAGTTCTCAAATATCTTGAGATGTTCTGCTATAAGTCCATCAAATGACTGCATTTGTTAAAGGAAGGCTTAATCTATAGCCCTTTTTCCATCAAAGTTAGTCTCATAGCTGCGCTAATATGATTAAAAAGTCGTTATATATATATTTATAAAACTCAAAGTCGTTGTTAATGAAAAAATAATCCTGTTGGAATATTTAGACCTTATTTTGACGTGAACCATATTTTGAAATAACTCAACGTAGATTTAAATATTAAGTTAGAGCTGAACGTCTGCGTGGCCATTTCTTGTTTACCGACGCGACCCCCTTTAGGGGCGAGTGATGAAAGGGAATTTAAAGGGGTTGAAGGGAAACTTGGGTTAAGGTCCGTATTATTGCAGTTTTTATGACATAAAACCTTTATTGGACAAAAAAAAAAATCAAACATTGCTTCAGTAGGTAAGTCAAATTTTCAACAAAATAATTTCAAAAATTTCTTGAATTTTCTCTCGTGGCCACGTATTGAGATTCGAAAATAAAAGTCTTGGTCAAATTTCTCAATGCCCATGAAAGATAATCAAGGTTTGTTGAGATAACCATGTGAATAAAATTAAACTTTGTTTCTAATAAAGTGATATTTTATTTATTTCAGGCCAATATTGGTTTTGATACACACACTCTAAATATACTGATCTTAACTCTACTAGCATACATATGGAAATATTGAAAATATTCCTAAATAGAGCATAGCACTTTATACATGTGAAACATTGACCATTGGTTCAACTGAAAGTAAAAGAATAGAAGCATTTGAAATTTGGTACTTGAGAATAATTTTGAAACTATCATGGATGGAGATGATATCAAATACAGATGTTGTAAAAGAATCAAATGAAGAAAGGAAATTTTGGAAAGATGTACAGCAAATATGAACTAGGTATATGGTAGTTTGAGAAAGATTCACTATAGAAGTAGATGTGTATAAGGAAGAAATTCAAGAGGGAGACCAAGACTGAAGTAGCCTACGTGAATCATAAAGTGGACGGTGTTGGCAGAAGAAGGTACAAATATGTAGAATATTTGGTCCAGGAGAAGCAAAAGTGAAGAACTGCAGCGAACCAATCGCAAGAGTGATGACTAAATTATGAACTCGCATTCTCTTCTATACCACTTTAACTACGTTGCCTACTTTGAGATTTTGAAGCTATTCTGAGAAGCGGGTTGCATCATAGCTTGACGCACCTAAGCAGTCTAAGCAGTATCACACTTAGGGTCAGTTTCATAGTCAAATTTAGTACGCCTCAAGTGCGGCGCTACACTAATTACATGAGTGCATGATGACACCTTACCTAAACCAGAATGGAATGGGCCAGTTTCCTATGAGAGAACGGCCCATTCCATTCGAGTTTAGGTAGGTGTCGTCTTGTAATTAGTGTAGCGCCGCACTTGAGACGTACTAAATTTGACTATGAAACTGGCCCTTAGACACCAATCAATGTACGATATAGAAAGAGAGGGAAGAAAATGAGCATTTTATCCATAAATAGTAAATTATAGGCGATGTCGTTAAGACGAGGCTTTCTATGTAATAAAAAGAAGTTGGGGTCTCTAAAACAAGGTTTTGATTTGTATATTTGCACAAAAATCAACAAAAAAAATCTGTAAAATTACATTGTGATTTACTACAAACCACATGATTTTGGACAAGCAACAAAGTTGACTTAAGGGTGTTACTTGGGAAGGGTGTTTTATGCGTTTGGAAATCCCGAGTTTTTGTAGAAGTGGTTTTAAATTTTTAAATATGATTTTCACCAAAATGTAGGTGAAAGCTATCAACAAGTCCCTATCTATCTATGAAGTTTAAATTTCAAGTTTTTTTTTAAAGAAAGTTCAACTGCGCTTTACGCCAATATTTGTACTTCTAAGAATAAAGTAAGAATAAAGTAAAATGATAAGAGACCTATAACTTACCTTTCTCTATCAAATAAAGTAATGTTTTGATAGGGTCACAACAGAACAATTTGAAGCAAATGCGGGATTGTGTTTTTTAAGGTTTTATATAAGCTACCATAATTTTTTTTAAAAACTTTAAACTTTTTAACTGGCCAAAACTTAAGCCTAAATTTTGTTGAAAACTATTTTAAGAAATATCAATCCACTCCGTAAATCTACACTAATATTATAAAGAGGAAAGATTTGATTTTTGGTTTTTTTGTTTGTAATGGATAAACTCAAAAACTACTGGACCGATTTTAAAAATTCTTTCACCAATATAAAGCTACATTATCAGCGAGTAGCATAGGCTATATTTTATTTTGAAAATTTAATTTATTCCTCATAAAAATGTCGATAGTCACTCATATTTTATGGTAGAGTCTATGATGATTCTTCAATATGTGTG
>CABFOW010002673.1:56615-68113 GCA_902141385.1 Timema californicum | reverse complement strand
GGGGGTGGGTCTAGTAATCCATAATTTTGAAACAGCTGCAACGCTTCAATGCTCCCCCAATGTAACACCTTTAAGACGATTTTTCATCTGCGTACGACTTATACCGTGGGATGACGTGTTGTCCGAACTTTCTGGGCAGTCTTTAGCTAACAACGCACTCTGGCTAACAGTCGATACCAATTTAACCACAACGATATAAACTAGGAGATAGATTTACATTTGGTTGGGAATACATTGCGGTTGACACTATTCTTGAATTACGTCATTTCTCAAGGTAACTAGCCAAACATGTCAAGTGAATGCGCGGTCGCTAAAGAGCGGATACATTTGGATGGTGAATTTTTATCGGCGTGGCAAGGTGAGTGAAAAGAACACCTGGGCCTGACTTGAAAGTATGAGGTTCGATCCCGATCTGTAGAACTGATTATAGAACTTAGTAATTAAAAATATTATACTACACAAAACAATTAAAGTCAACCTCGGTGGTCTTGGGGTAAAGTGTTCGCTTCAGTACACGATACTCGTGGGTTCAAGCCCAGACGGGGTCCTCGGATTTTTCTTGGTTGATAAAAATCCTTAGTACAACTTCCTTCGCAGGGGAATTAAAGCCACCAGTCCCATATTTATTGTGGCGTGTAAGATAACCTTGGAATACCTTTCCCGACAAAGTTAGTAGGCCCTTTCGCGCTCGCTAATATAAATTGTGTGAAAAGCCATGGGGAACCACCAAACTTTATGAACTCCTCTAGTTCATGGGATGTGTATCAGATGGTGTGGGCAGCACAAACCATCCAAAGGACTGAGTGCATTCCCAGCATTCCCAGCTCGGGATGGATAGAAGAAATCCCATAAAACTAACCTTCAAGCTGTTCAAGAACTCAAAAAAATAGTCTTATAAGGTATATTTTCCTTCTCATGCTCCATGTCTAACCATCCAGCTCAGCTATCCACATATTTATTAAGGGAAGGGGGAGGGGGGGGGTGATGGTCTGTTAGAAAATTGTATAATACCTTTAGCCAATAAAAGTTGTATGCGTGTGTGTAATATATATATATATATATACACCCTTAGCGATAGGTTCACACCCCTAACCCCCTATATCTAGGCCCTTGAAGAAAGAGATAACAATTTTGTTTTTTAATGTACAGTTATTTGCGTGGAACCCATTTAGGAAAAAATACCTCGGTACACCTGAGAGGAATTCGAACCCTATCCTTTCCGTCACGGCCAACATGTATGAGACTGATGCCTTTGTCCACGTTTCCACTAGTGTAGGTCTGAAGCTCATAAAAATAAAAATATTAAATCTAACCACAGTGTCGAGATGTGCTAGTATCAAGTGTTACCACTGGTAACAGTTTAAAAAGAAAAAAAAAACCTTTTTTTTTTCTAATGTGAGAGGCGATCAATTTAATTCAATGGAAATGTAGTCTGGACTAGGCGTGAGTAAACTTGCGTTCTTTCCCGCGAGAAAGAAATGACACGTTGGAACAGCACGAATAGCTTGCGTGAAAGAACGGCGCTTGGGAAAAAATCTTCCTTGCCCACACACAAGAAGTTGCCACGAGTAATCGCGCGTGATTGAACGTAACGCTGTTTTTTGTTTTGGGGGGAGGAGGGGGAGGGAAGACTGAGTATGGACAAAAACTGTCATTTATCGTGTCATCTGGGATGGCGTGGTGTCATGTATTGGTTTACAAAATGACTGTTATCCTGTGACGTTTCTAGTCGTTTGTGAAAGATAAGATGCAGTGACAAGGATAGTGGGTGACAGAAAATGAAAAATATGTATTGTTGCATGTGCTGTTTTTGGAAAGTCTGCCGTTAACAGTAACAGTACAATACAATGTTTCTGGGGGGAAATGTGGCAAGCAAAAGGTAAAAGCGTTGCGAAATGTTCAAGTTCTTTTTAGAAAGAGTCCTTCATCGACCGTATTTTTAAACTATTTTTTTCTTCAACAAAACCTTGCTCGGCTTTTGGGGCCACTTTGTGGGAAAATTCTGTCATAGCATCACATTAGGCATTTTTAAAATTTCTATTAATATACTCTTCACTTTCCATAATGCTGGGTATACCTTATAAATTCTGTTAAAAATTATATGCTAACATGACGAGTGTGTCATGTTTCATACAACAAATAACTTCTAGATAAAGTATACATTTAAACACTCACAGAGTAAACACAGTTCAGGTAAAAGCATGTGTCATGGCAAGGATTAAATTGAAACTTCTACAGGAAAGTGTGTAATAAATTTTCCCGCGCTCAATCGTGGTGCGTGACAACGCCCACTAAGACCGAGTATACACTAGTGGTTAAAACGCGGCGGTTTTGTCGCTAGCCTACGCCCCAAAATCTTGAATCTACACCTGACTGTCCTAATGCAGTTTTTAAACAGCTACCATAACGCTACTGATTCTACACTAGCGTTTTAAATGCCGCGTTTGTTGCTTCCACTTGTGCAGAATGGTTTAAAAATGGACCAGCCCGGCTGTATTGCGGGACTTATTTTATCGGAGGAAACTCGCAAAAATAAAACCTCGTCAAAAGAGACGTGGGTGGATTCACCCCACATTATCGAACCGTCTCTCAACAGGACAGTTTCATATTATGTTTATGAATCACAGAATGTACCCAGAGAAGTTATTTTTGTACCATATAATTTCTGTGGTTTCATTTGATGAACTACTTGGTTTAGAGAATGGAAATATTGCAAAACGTGACACCATCTTGAGGAAGAGTCAAAACGCTGGTCTAGACGAAAGCTTATTTTCTAGCTTGATAACAAGGGTTTTAACCGCTAGTGTAAAATAGGCCTTACACGCATACTTTCCCGCGTAATTCGAGAGACGCCATTACATGTCTCAAATCTATTGTTCTTTGTTTGAAAAACTATTACAGCCCAATATGTTTTAGTCTAAATTAATCATTGACCCATTTTTTATTTAAAAGAAAATAATAAAGTTCTAGGAAACAAGAAATTAGATTATAGTTTTAGCGACGTTGTCTATTTTGAGCTATTTTGTGAAGCGGGTCGCATATTAACTTGACGCACCTAAGCAGTCTAATTACTATCACACTTAGACACCGATGTGAGATATAGAAAGAGAGGGAAGAAATGAGCAGTTCACTCTGTGAAGCATCCTGCTTATCTACTGACCACACTTCCCCTCTTCCTCTGACGAGTTTACACAGCTACTATACTACGTGTGCCTTGAAAACATTTACTTGCTTTTTAAAATTACCTTTTTACTTGTTTCCTATGCTAGAGAAACATAAAATACCATGGACTATTTTAATCTACATCCTGGCAGGAAGACTCCTACAGGACATTTTTGTACTAAGACAAATAACCTTAGTTGTAGAGGACATACAAATAAAATACTTCAAGATGAAAAATAATTATTTTGTGATATTGTAAAACAATTTTTAGAACTATTTAAGAATTTATTGTTTATATTTAAACGTTATATATTTTAAACTTGTTGAATAAAAAGTAAGTTCATTGATATGGGAATTCCTATCTTGACCTGACGTCATAGGTAGGCAAAGTCCGTAATGTTTGTTCAGTAACTTACCAATCCCATTCGAATGCAGTTATCAAGAGGTTTATCTGTGAGCCTATATCTGCATTTATTTTCCCCCACCTCCAATTGGAGATGATGACTCAGACAGGTAGGGCAGAGTAACGCCTTCACTTGGATTGCAACACTAACCAGAACTATCGATACCATACACTTGGCAACCCTCTTCAACGATGAGTCACTTTGTGAAGTGAAAAATTGATGTCTTGCGTGAGCTACCGAACATATGTCATCGTGAGCCACAGGTAGCTTGTGATCGACCGTTTGATGACCCCTGCTCTATGACCATTGGAACTAAGTTCATTGCCGCACTTACATATGTACACCACCTATCCCTATCTTGAGCTAGTTATAGCCAGTTCATCTTATTACATCACATATCCCTATCTTGAGCTAGTTCTATCCAGTCCACCTCAATAAACCCCATCCCAATCTTGAGCTAGTTATATCCAATCCACCTCATTACACTATATTCCAATCTTGAGCTAGTTATATCCAGTCCACCTCATTACACTATATTCCAATCTTGAGCTAGTTATATCCAGTCCACCTCATTACACTATATTCCAATCTTGAGCTAGTTATATCCAGTCCACCTCATTACACTATATTCCAATCTTGAGCTAGTTATNCATTACACCCTATCCCTATCTTGAGCTAGTTCTATCCACTCCACCTCATTACACCCTATCCCTATCTTGAGCTAGTTCTATCCAGTCCACCTCATTACACCCTATTTCTATCTTGAGATAGCTCTATCCAGTCGAACCTAATGTGTGCTCCAAGTAGGGAGGGGTTCCCCGATATTTTACCAAATATTTAAAGGTTTCCTCCAGACAATATGTTTAAGGATCACCGCCTTGGACCAATGGCATTCAACCTTCTTTGTTTGCGCACCACCAGATATTATTTTCAACATTTTGCACCCAAATTTGTTGGTTCATAATGCAAGTTGTACATATTCTATAATATACATCTAAAATAAAAATGGCACTTTCAGATCACATGTCCTTAAACCAGGGTCTTTTGGCTACCCCTAAATCTGGCCCTCACTATTTAGGGTTTATCATGAAATTATGTATTTATATTTATATGTATATATGTTGAATGCCATTTTCTTAGACCACTCTACCACTTATTACAACCTATAGTCATGTTTATTTTGGGCATGATCTGCTATTAAAGTCATTTCAGAGCTCAATATCGAAAGAAATTCGGACTAAACACTGTATATTCAACTACAGTAATATCACAAAGGTTAAGAAAAATATAGTAGTTAGAGTGAGGTGTTATCTGTGGGGTGAGGTGGGCTCTTAAGACCTACCCAGTTTTATCATTTCTTAGACCATCATGTATTTATAATTATGAGAATATTCTCATGATTACTCTGTGACCAAGTGATTTCAGAAGGTAAAGTTTGGTCTGCTCTATCTCACTCACTACTATCTTTCAAGGTGGAACTTGAGCCAGCTTCCATAATCCAATTTGAAGCGATTAGATAGCGGAGCACTGAAACCTTTATTGATTCGAGCACTCGGTCAGCCGTGATCTTTTTAACCTTCAACCACAACCTGATAAAACATAGAAAGTCCCAAGTACGGGGGTTTTAGTTCAGAACCAAATGAGTCCTATTTGAGTATAGCTCAAGGGGTCCTTAAGGTGGAGTGCTAGTGAGCGTGAGTTTAGGGCAGTATTTTTGCAGTTTTTATAGCACAAACATCTTTTGGCCAAAATAAATAAAATATTTCTTCTACAGAAACATAGAGTTTTGTTTTCTGCACATGCTAATCTCAACAGTTGTTGAATATCTGTCATGAGCATGGCGGCATTCGGTGACAAACTTTTCTCTTTATTTAAAAAGTTTGTCACCAAATGCCGCCATGCTCATGACAGATATTCAACAACTGTTGAGATTAGCATGTGCAGAAAACAAAACTCTATGTTTCTATAGAAGAAATATTTGATTTATTTTGGCTTGAAAATGTTTGTGCTATAAAACTGCAAAATTAATGTACTAAAATTGCTCTCACTAGCACCCCGCCTTAAGCAGTGGTCCACGGGTCTAATGCAGCCAATGGAATGGGCGTATCCATTCCTCAGACGCTTTGACAAATAATAATAATAATAATAATAATAGCAACGAATTTAATGACGAATACCAAAATGATGATGTTCCTGTATAAAGTATACAATATAGATCCATACAGAACTTTGTATGTGGCCATGGGTAGTATTAGAAACGGTCATACTGGGCTGTACTCTTCTTCATCACTCAATATCCACGTTTCATGACGTGTTTGTTGAGTGAAGAGGTTGAGGAACTTTTCCTATTTGGAGAGGAGGGGGTAATTATGTTACGTGCATAGGCTACATCTGGTCAGGGCCGCCCCAAGGGGTGAGTGAGGTGGGCAACAACCCGTGGCGCACAGCTCTAGGGAAATTCATTTACCAAACCATTCCTTCACCTCTGACAAGTCGTGTATTAAACACAACTTGTGAATGTGTAGAATGCCAGACCTCCATCGTGGTTCGGATCCCACGTTAAACTGTAGGTCCTTCATTTGATCTCACAATCACCCTACCATTATACATTAGCGTAAGTGCGTACAACCCGAACGGGTAGTAAGACGCGATGATAATAATAATAAATTCATACATTGCTCAGAGATATTTGATATTTTACTAATTTTCTTTGCAGTATATTACGATTCGAGTCCTTGTTAGACCCAGTGTGCATGAACATAAGAAATTCATCCATCTTGAATTGAGTTCCTTTCAAGTTCTTAGGACGTTAAATTAAAGTTCGCCCGGGCTCAAAATTATGCTCAAGGCGGCCCTCTATCTGGACATATATAATTATGGTTATAAGCCGTGTATTACGTACAGTAGGATTTGGCTAGTTCGGCTTAGGATAATTCGAACCCACCATGGTTACCTAAGAATTTACTCTTTAAATCAATGGTAAGACATAATATTCAATTAGAATTTAGAAGTAAATATTTGGATAGTTCGAGGCTTAGACATTGTTATTTTTTTCTAGTTTGTTCTAATTTCAAATCCAACTTAACGCTCTTAAGCAAAATAAGAATGTCAAATAAAGTTGGAGTTAACCTACTGTCACTCAGTAAATGTGAGAGCCGAGAATTATGCACAGGACTTGAGCGTGTTGCCTAGTATAAGGATGTGGTGGCTCGCCTTTCATCAGTTCTGATGCAATTGTCTTATGATAATTTTTCCAAGCTTTTTATAATTTGTGTTTAAATTGTTCTTGTTTTTTCATATATATAATGTGTGTTTATATGTAGAATATTTTGAGATTATTGATTTATTGTGTACTTGATACTCATAAAAAATGGTTAATTTCAATTTTGGGTATTTCAATTTTTTATTAGATATTCCTTGGAATTCAAATTTAAAAAATTCTACTAAAAAAATGTATACATATGTATGTCTGCTTGTGTATCCGGCCCACCTATCACTTTCAATATCCCAATGTGGTCCTTCACTCAGTAAGTTTAGGGAACCTTGGGCTAGTGTGTCCTTAAGTTGGATATTATCTTGGTAGAGGTTATTTATTATACAAATCGAGCCCTTCTTCCATAATTATTATCAATACATGGCCTTTTTTTTAAAAATATCTAGGTTAATATCAAGGATGAGTAGCAATAAGAAGTTATTTTTAAACGAATTGCATTCACACTAGTATGGAGACAGGATGGGAAAACCCCAGCAATAAATTACATTTAGGATATTTAAATATTATATATTATAATATTTTTCAACTTTCATTGTTTTTCAGGCGGTGTTTCTTACTACCCGCTCCAATTGTACTATTATATACTTATTAACGTATGTATAACGATTTATTTATCTACACATAGGCCACCACAACGACACATCCAGGCTATAGATTCAATTTTCCTCCGAATCACCGTTGTGGCGGCACTGATATACAAATCACCATTTATTTATAAACCCGCTAATTACTAGTGATTTTTAAAATCAGTATAAAGCACTTTGTGTCATTATTAAGAGTAATTTCCATAAAGTCAAAAAGTGAGAATGTATTGTCATTTGTCATAGGAGTATAAAGTGTAAGTTAGAGGGGGTTCTAGACCCCCCACCTGAAAATTGTTGAACACTGCTTTGAATTGATGTACTTACCAAAGTAGGGTTTCCCAATAACGTATTCTTCTAAGTATATTATTCAACATTTAAACACACACAAAAAAACTTTGGCTGTAAATTATGTTATATTAACGATGTTGCCTAATTTGAAATTTCGATGTTATATTGCGATATTGCGAAGCGGGTTGCATCTTAGCTTGACGTACCTAAGCAGTCTAAGCACTATCACACTTAGACACCAATTTACGAAATAGAAATAGAGGGTAGAAAATGAGAAGTTCACCCTGTGAGGGCTCTTATTTATCTACTGATAGCACTTACCCTCTTCCTCTGACGAGTTTACATACTCACTATATTATTTTCTCCCTGAAAACATTAACTTGTTATTTAAAATTACATTTTCTTGTTTACTATTCTATATAGGTATATTTTAATCTACAGCCTTGTAGGACGATTCCTATAGGACATTTATTTGACTAAGCGAAATAGCCTCAGTTGTAGGGAATTATTAAACATATTATCACAAAAAAAAAGTTTATAAGAACTAATTTAAGATCAAAATAATAATCTTGTGAAACTGTAAAACTGTTCTAAAAATTATTTAAGAATGTAAGGTTTTTGTTTCAACATTATATCTTTAAAACTCTCTGAATAGAACGTAAATTCATTAACATTGGACATCCTATCTTGACCTGCCGTGACGCCATAGGTAGGCAACATTCCTAAACCTATTTTTTAATTTTTTAATGAGCACGTTTAATTTTATTCATCTAAAATATTAGTACACGACTCACTCACCTTTCTATATATACATACAACGAAATGTTTAAAACATGTGAAGGTTATTGTGTTTGTCGAAGTAAAAAAGAAATATATTTGATCTTGAACGTTATGAAGCTTCACACACTTTTACAAACCACTATGAGAATATAAAACTACACTATATCAATAAAGTATAGCTAGCTTATCTAAGAAAATATGACCTTCGATATTAGTACATTCATTCTTAGTATTCGAACATTGATCACAGAGCACGCTGCTTAAAGAACAATGTATATAATCCTTGTACACGTCATCCTGCTTATAAAATGGGAAGTCCGAGAAACATACTACGATACTATATATTTATTCGTGTCAATATTTTACTTCAATGAACCACGCCGTCAATTTTAAAGGTGTAACTTATTTAGAAATGTAATACATAGATTTGTTTAGCTAATAGTATCGTCACTACTAGGAAGTAGATATTTCTGATAACGTCATTATTTAATATTAGGCTAGGTTTGACATCTGGCCAACCGCACACCTTGTTGACTCATTTTTTTTATTATTTTTACTGTCGCATCTTTCTACCTGTTCGGTTTACACGCATAGAATATGTGACAAATGGTACCACTTGTTGAGAAGGTGTACCAACTTCAGTTTTAAATTCATTTCGGTGAATTTAATTTAATTAGTGTGTAAGATTTATCTTATATGCAAGGTCACGTCTCAAAGGAGAATGGCATTGGAGCGTTTCAAGTATTTTAGATCTAACTTAACCAAACTTAATCTAACCTAACCTAACTTAACCTTATCTCACCTAACTTACTATTTAGCTTACACTAACATAGATGTTGACATTCTCACAGCTATTTACTATCCAGTAATGAACCTTTCTAGCACATACTCGCTCTTTTTTATAGGCCAAATAGATAGAAGTGTTACCATTTGTTGCATCGTAAATATTTTGAAGAGCTCTCTCAGGGTTGACTGCTCATTGTCTTCCCTCTCTTTCTATTTCGTACATTGGTGTGATAGTGCTTAGACTGCTTAGGCACGTCAAGTTAAGATGCAACCCGCTTCGCAAAATAACTTCGAGATCTCCAAGTAGGCAACGTCGTTAAGTTTTTACTAAGATTATTTGATAAGTGTGTTTTGTTTGGGGGGGGGGGCTCTTGACCCCGGTAGATATAACACTGGGTGAAGACGATATTATTATTATTATTATTATTATTATTATTATTATTAGCACCGCGTCTTACTACCCGTTCGGGTTAGACGCACTTACGCTAATGAGCAATGGTAGGGTGATTGTGAGATTAAATGGAGGACCTACTGTTTAACGTGGAATCCGAACCACGGTGGAGGCCTGGCATTCCCCACATTCACAAGATGTCTTGTCAGAGGTGAAGGAAGGGTTTGGTAATCAGATAAATCTATGCCGGGACCGAGGATAGAACCCCGGCCGCCAGCATAGAAGTCTGACACCTTACCCCTAGACCACCAGGTCACCTCGAGACGATATTGACGAATCAAAATAGTGAGACTATTGTGCTATGCTAGTTTATAGACAATATAAATTTTACATGAATTAATTTCAAGTATTTTTCATGAATGGGATGAAGACAGTCAAGTGTCTAAGGTTTAACAAACCAATTTACTTCATATTGCGCTATTAGGCAGGGCCTTTAAGAACTGGTGGTGCTTATCTTAATATATAGTTTCAAGGAATATCTGAATTATATCAGAGGTTAGAACCCTGACAGCCATAACGTTCTAGGAAAAAGCTGAGAACTATCTCATATATAAACTCATAAGTTGAGTCATCAGCTGGATGTGAAACTTAATTTATTACAAAGAAAGTAGACTTGTAAAGATGCCTTAACGACCTTGACTGCTTGAAGATTTTGAAGCTATATTGCAACTTAGCTTGACGTACCTAAACAGACTAAGCAGTATCACACTTAAGACACCAATGAACGAAATAGAAAGAGAGGGAATAAAATGAGCAGTTCACCCGGTGAGGTCTCTTGTTTATCTACTGATAACACTTCCCCTCTTCCTCTGACGAGTTTACACATTCACTATATTATTATTATTATTATTATTATTATTATTATCACCGCGTCTTACTACTCGTTCGGTTTACATGCCATTACGCTAATGTGTAATAGTAGGGTGATTGTGAAATTAGATGGAGGACCTACAGTTTAACGCGGGATCCGAACCATGGTGTAGGCCTGGCATTCCACACATACACAAGTTGTGATTAATACACGTCTTGCCAGAGGTGAAGGAAGGGTTTGGTAATCAGATAAATCTGTGCCGGGACTAAGGATTGAACCCCGGACCCCCAGCATAGAGATCCGACACCTTACCCCTAGACCACCAGGTGACCCCACACTCACTATACTATTTGTGCCTTGAAAACATTGACTTGCTTTTTAAAATTACTTTTTTCTTGTTTCCTATTATAGATAGACATATTCTAACACGCAGTTGAACACTGAAATTTTATATTCTTTATCACAGTCTAGGCTAGCCTAAGGTGTTACACGTTGTTCTATACAGTATTCCAGAAAGTTTGCTTATCGGCTGGCTATATTATGTTCACATCGTCTATGCAAACAATTTCGAATACACCCAATGACGTGTTATGTACTTTTACCGTGAGGGATTATCCAAGAAAGGCTTCAACCATTTGTGGTATTTCGTAAAACACGAACAAAGAAACCATATCAACATTATTTTAATTTTGACCACTTTCTTTTTTGACACTTATACTACTCGTCTGAACTATCCAATCATATTTAACTACACAAATGGGGTGGGGAAGAGGAAAGTGTAATTTAAAGGAAATGTACCCACATTTGTGTAAAGAGAGGGGGATAAACCATTCAGAAGGGTGGGGGGGACTCATTATACCTGATCAAAAGTCTGTCCCCGACTATTTCATTACCGTCTCAAAACAAACTAGATGAGTTCGTCGTAACCACCTCCTGGCAGGGGGGTTTGGGGGGGGGG
>CABFOW010002673.1:42296-53438 GCA_902141385.1 Timema californicum | reverse complement strand
TATATATATATATATATATATATATATATATATATTTATATACGTACACATGTTATATATAAGTACACATGTTATATTTATGTACATATGTTATATATATACGTACACATATATTATATATATACACGTACACATATGTTATATGTTATATACATATGTTTGTATATCGTGCCAGATAATTCTTTATGGCCTTTAATTTTTTGCAACCTGTGACGATGGTAATGTGGACTAAGGCGTCAGTATGAGGTCTTGTCTTGGTGTACTGTTGGCAGGGAGGTCAAGGTTTCAATCCCGGGTGGGTGTGCTGAGGTGAGGTACATTTCTTTCAATTCTAACAACCTCATTTCTAAATCTCTTGATTGCTGGGCTATTTGGTTGCTTTCCCACCCATATATTCACGAAGGGACATACAAGTGATATGTTGTGTGTTCATACATTCATGCAGGCATTGTTTCCAATCGATTCTATTCATAAATGAAACGCATGGTGGGATGGTAGAAAACGCAAGCTATGATTCATATTCTTTTGCAGTTTTTGTGCCGAGAAACATTTGTTGGTTATTATAAATAAAATTTGTCCTCGCAGATACGTTTAGTTTAATTTTCTTCGTATGGTTATATAAACACTTCTTGAATATCTTTCATGGGCATTGTGGAATTTACCAGGAATACTTATCATTAAAAAAAAGAATTAATGATAAGATGTTATTACTATACTGAAGCAAAACTTTATTTATTTTGGCCAAAAACCTTACCCGGCAAAATTGGTAGGCCCTTTCGCTTTTGCTCATAAAAATCCTCGTGTGCTGATATAATAAGTCGGTCCCGAAAGTGCATGTTATAAACCTCAAGTAAATAATAAAAAAATGAATACTATCTTTATTCAATAATTAGATCTATTAAAATATTCAATAAAGGTTCTTTTTTTTTGTAGCAACACCTCCTACTACGCGTTATGTAATAATTACGCTAACGGTTTTATAGATTAGGGAGACTATATTTAGAGGAAGTATACTCGCATTTGCGTGGAAGGAGAGTGAAAATCCATTTTGGAAAAACCACCCACAGTACACCATACAGAGATTGAAGCTCTATATCACCGTAATCGTCAGTCCAGTAGTGGTAGGATACTATCGATAGTGAGGACTATCTATAGTTTCCGATAGTTTTACAGAAACTACCGATAGCACTATCGAAAAACATTACAGGTAAAATAAAACTAAATTAATTTAGTTTAAGTATAAACGTTTATTTAGGTTAAAATACTAATCAAACAACATAACATTTTTCTAGTATCCATCAGAACTTAGTACGAAATAAAAACGGGATTCCTCATGGCCATAACCAACTTAACGACAAGAAAATAAAACTCTAATCCTTAGAAAACGGATTTTTTCATAAATTCATTGCATTTTCGGTTTTAATCACAGGTAAAAACTTAGTAAAGCTAGCCAAACAAGATCAAACAGCAGGACTAATGCAAAACTATCGATAGTGATTTCATACAATTGATAGTCACCATTAGTGTACCAGTATCAATAATACTATCGATAGCTTCGGATCACTACAGTCCAGTCTAATGTGAAAGTAGCGTCTCTGACCACGCGGCCACCGAAGTGGGCAATAGGGGTTAGTTAAGTATTGGAAATAATATAAAAGTATAATTTATAACAAAATCACACATAGAACAAGAGAAAACCGTTTATTTGATCATTTGATAGTGGATTAGGTTAGCGTAGATTTGCGAATCAGACAATTTCATTAATTTAGAAACGCGACATTTTATAGATTTTTTTTATGACCACGTCTTAATACTTTTTTCAGGCTAGACAAATTTATACGATTACACTAATGGGGTAGGGATGACGAGGTAATGATATTGCTCGTCTGGCTACATCATTCATAGCCCAGTTTGTGAAAAGATGAGCCAGTACTTTTTTTTTTTATCGTATGGCATATATGACTGGGCGAGACATGACATCCAGGTTCGGTCGCCTTATGTGTAGACTATTAGCGTCTCTGGTGACAGAACGTTGTCCAGGGTACAACATAGGAGGTTGTCTGTATGTAGACTATTAGCTTCTCTGGTGACAGAACGTTGTCCAAGGTACAACATAGGAGGTTGTCTGTATGTAGACTATTAGCCTCTCTGGTGACAGAACGTTGTCCAGGGTACAACATAGGAGGTTGTCTGTATGTAGACTATTAGCCTCTCTGGTGACAGAACGTTGTCCAGGGTACAACATAGGAGGTTGTCTGTATGTAGACTATTAGCCTCTCTGGTGACAGAACGTTGTCCAGGGTACAACATAGGAGGTTGTCTGTATGTAGACTATTAGCCTCTCTGGTGACAGAACGTTGTCCAGGGTACAACATAGGAGGTTGTCTGTATGTAGACTATTAGCCTCTCTGGTGACAGAACGTTGTCCAGGGTACAACATAGGAGGTTGTCTGTATGTAGACTATTAGCCTCTCTGGTGACAGAACGTTGTCCAGGGTACAACATAGGAGGTTGTCTGTATGTAGACTATTAGCCTCTCTGGTGACAGAACGTTGTCCAGGGTACAACATAGGAGGTTGTCTGTATGTAGACTATTAGCCTCTCTGGTGACAGAACGTTGTCCAGGGTACAACATAGGAGGTTGTCTGTATGTAGACTATTAGCCTCTCTGGTGACAGAACGTTGTCCAGGGTACAACATAGGAGGTTGTCTGTATGTAGACTATTAGCCTCTCTGGTGACAGAACGTTGTCCAGGGTACAACATAGGAGGTTGTCTGTATGTAGACTATTAGCCTCTCTGGTGACAGAACGTTGTCCAGGGTACAACATAGGAGGTTGTCTGTATGTAGACTATTAGCCTCTCTGGTGACAGAACGTTGTCCAGGGTACAACATAGGAGGTTGTCTGTATGTAGACTATTAGCCTCTCTGGTGACAGAACGTTGTCCAGGGTACAACATAGGAGGTTGTCTGTATGTAGACTATTAGCCTCTCTGGTGACAGAACGTTGTCCAGGGTACAACATAGGAGGTTGTCTGTATGTAGACTATTAGCCTCTCTGGTGACAGAACGTTGTCCAGGGTACAACATAGGAGGTTGTCTGTATGTAGACTATTAGCCTCTCTGGTGACAGAACGTTGTCCAGGGTACAACATAGGAGGTTGTCTGTATGTAGACTATTAGCCTCTCTGGTGACAGAACGTTGTCCAGGGTACAACATAGGAGGTTGTCTGTATGTAGACTATTAGCCTCTCTGGTGACAGAACGTTGTCCAGGGTACAACATAGGAGGTTGTCTGTATGTAGACTATTAGCCTCTCTGGTGACAGAACGTTGTCCAGGGTACAACATAGGAGGTTGTCTGTATGTAGACTATTAGCCTCTCTGGTGACAGAACGTTGTCCAGGGTACAACATAGGAGGTTGTCTGTATGTAGACTATTAGCCTCTCTGGTGACAGAACGTTGTCCAGGGTACAACATAGGAGGTTGTCTGTATGTAGACTATTAGCCTCTCTGGTGACAGAACGTTGTCCAGGGTACAACATAGGAGGTTGTCTGTATGTAGACTATTAGCCTCTCTGGTGACAGAACGTTGTCCAGGGTACAACATAGGAGGTTGTCTGTATGTAGACTATTAGCCTCTCTGGTGACAGAACGTTGTCCAGGGTACAACATAGGAGGTTGTCTGTATGTAGACTATTAGCCTCTCTGGTGACAGAACGTTGTCCAGGGTACAACATAGGAGGTTGTCTGTATGTAGACTATTAGCCTCTCTGGTGACAGAACGTTGTCCAGGGTACAACATAGGAGGTTGTCTGTATGTAGACTATTAGCCTCTCTGGTGACAGAACGTTGTCCAGGGTACAACATAGGAGGTTGTCTGTATGTAGACTATTAGCCTCTCTGGTGACAGAACGTTGTCCAGGGTACAACATAGGAGGTTGTCTGTATGTAGACTATTAGCCTCTCTGGTGACAGAACGTTGTCCAGGGTACAACATAGGAGGTTGTCTGTATGTAGACTATTAGCCTCTCTGGTGACAGAACGTTGTCCAGGGTACAACATAGGAGGTTGTCTGTATGTAGACTATTAGCCTCTCTGGTGACAGAACGTTGTCCAGGGTACAACATAGGAGGTTGTCTGTATGTAGACTATTAGCCTCTCTGGTGACAGAACGTTGTCCAGGGTACAACATAGGAGGTTGTCTGTATGTAGACTATTAGCCTCTCTGGTGACAGAACGTTGTCCAGGGTACAACATAGGAGGTTGTCTGTATGTAGACTATTAGCCTCTCTGGTGACAGAACGTTGTCCAGGGTACAACATAGGAGGTTGTCTGTATGTAGACTATTAGCCTCTCTGGTGACAGAACGTTGTCCAGGGTACAACATAGGAGGTTGTCTGTATGTAGACTATTAGCCTCTCTGGTGACAGAACGTTGTCCAGGGTACAACATAGGAGGTTGTCTGTATGTAGACTATTAGCCTCTCTGGTGACAGAACGTTGTCCAGGGTACAACATAGGAGGTTGTCTGTATGTAGACTATTAGCCTCTCTGGTGACAGAACGTTGTCCAGGGTACAACATAGGAGGTTGTCTGTATGTAGACTATTAGCCTCTCTGGTGACAGAACGTTGTCCAGGGTACAACATAGGAGGTTGTCTGTATGTAGACTATTAGCCTCTCTGGTGACAGAACGTTGTCCAGGGTACAACATAGGAGGTTGTCTGTATGTAGACTATTAGCCTCTCTGGAGACAGAACATTGTCCAGGGTACACCATAGGAGGTTGTCTGTATGTAGACTATTAGCCTCTCTGGTGACAGAACGTTGTCCAGGGCAATATAGGAGGTTGTCTGTATGTAGACTATTAGCATCTCTGGTGACAGAACGTTGTCCAGGGTACACCTTAGGAGGTTGTCTATAAGTAGACTATTAGCCTCTCTGGTGACAGAACGTTACCCAGGGTACACCATAGGAGGTTGTCTGTAAGTAGACTATTAGCCTCTCTGGTGACAGAACGTTACCTAGGGTACACCATAGGAGGTTGTCTGTAAGTAGACTATTAGCCTCTCTGGTGACAGAACGTTACCCAGGGTACAACATAGGAGGTTGTCTGTATGTAGACTATTAGCTTCTCTGGTGACAGAACGTTGTCCAGGGTACAACACAGGCCGTTGTCTGTAAGTAGACTATTAGACCCTCTGGTGACAGAACGTTACCCAGGATACAACATAGGAGGTTGTCTGTATGTAGACTATTAGCCTCTCTGGAGACAGAACATTGTCCAGGGTACAACATAGGAGGTTGTCTGTATGTAGACTATTAGCCTCTCTGGTGACAGAACTTTGTCCAGGGTACAATATAGGAGGTTGTCTGTATGTAGACGATTAACCTCTCTGGTGACAGAACGTTGTCCAGGGCACAATATAGGAGGTTGTCTCTATGTAGATTAATAGCCTCTCTGCAGACAGAACGTTGTCCAGGGTACACCATAATAATAAAATATGGAAAAAATTATTATTATTTTAATGACTAGTACCAAAGTTATGATAATCCAATATTCAGTATACAAAAAATACATTACATTACATACATTATTACGTATATACGTACGTATTATTATTATTGTTGTTGTTTAGAGGCCCATCGATACACTGAGGTCATTAGGGCCTTAACATAATATACATACATAGTAAAATCTCCATAGGAGAGAGTCAAAATATTCACCTGTTTCTATAGGAAGGTGAAGACACAATGCAAAAATACAATATAAAAAGAATAGATCTCAATATGAGAAAAAATACCCATTTGGGACACTCCATAGAGGTACTCAAATGGGCTCAAAGTAAGAATTGAGGTACACACCTGCTAACAAAAACACATGTGTATCACGCCAATAAAAAGACAAAACTAACATATTAAAACAACATATTAGGTATAAAGACAAGACTAATATGTTAAAATAATAGTCGGTTAAAAAACATGTTAATGTGTACTAAAATGGTTAAAAAGACAAAACAACACATTAAAGTATACTAAAATGTTAAAAAAAGGTCTCAATATGAGATAAATACAGATGAGTCACTTTATAAAAGGGACTCAAATGGCACCAAAAAGATTCGCCTGGCGTATAAAATGGAGTAAACAAATAAATCCCTCAGCACTGTCGCGTAGTAAAAAATGAATGTCACCTTTAAAATTAAGGGCCAGGCGGGCGAATAGGGGCATACTTGCGACACTCCACCAAAATGTGGTACACACTAAGGGGAGCATCGCAAAATTCACACACTGGAGGTGGATCCCCTCTTAGTAAAAATCCGTGGGCTAGAAATGTATGCCCGACACGGAGTCACGTCACGATGACCTCCTCTCTTCTATACTTTCGTATAGAAAAGGGCCACCGCGACACACCATCCCTGATGGACCGCAGCTTGTTCTGAGCAGGGGGTCGAGACCCACTGCTCGTACTAGGTGCGTAAGACCCCACGCCAAACATAACCCTTTAGATATAAAAACATGACACCCAGACTCGCCTCCGGAGGCAGGCGTGCTACCTCCTTGGCTGCCTGGTCCACCAGTCCATTTCCTGAAAACCAGCGTGACCAGGAATCCAGCAAAAGGCGAGCCGGGTGCTTAATGAATCAATTTTTTAAATTTGTTTATGTATTATCTGCACTAGGGGATTACAGGAGTAGAGAGTGGACAATGCCAACAGAGCACTCATGGAATCCATGCAGATGAGAACAGAACGGTGACTATTTCGGGATACAAAACAGAGAGATTTAAAAATGGCATACAATTCCGCCGTAAAAACACTGGTTTCTTCGGGTAAACCAAATTTAAAATTGGATCCTTCCGCAACGAAAGCACATCCCACGGAGGCTCCAGATTTAGAACCATCAGTGTAGATGCGCTTGAATCCGTGAAAGCGAGTAGAGAGGAGCTCGTAGAAGGTCCTCTCATTTACAAAGTTTTGGCTGGTCGCTTTAAAGAACTTGGCAAGATAAAAATAGCATTTCGGAAGGCGTATATTCCAGTGAGAAATTTGACCTGGTGATGTGGGGATAGCCTTTGGCAGGACTATCCCACACGTGTCAAAATTCGATAGCATCCGGAGCCCAGCCGGCCTTGTACTATGCCATTTGGTTTCATACAAGACACGGTTAGGGGGATGAAACACAGGGCGGTAGGCAACATGCTCTGGTGTGCAATGTAGTTTCTACACGTAAGATGCCAAAAGATAGGACCGCTGGTAGGGAAGAGGGGGCTCACCAGCATCGGCACAGAGGCTGATGACTGGACTGGTACGAAAGGCACCAGTAGCCAGTCGTATGCCAGAATGATGTATACTATCTAGTATCTTTAACGCCGAGGGTCTCGCTGATCCATAGACAAAACTGCCATAGTCTAGTTTAGATCTTATCAAGGCCCTATACAGGCGCATCAAGATTTCCCTATCTGCACCCCAGGAATGACCGCTAATCACTTTGAGCAGGTTGAGAGCTTTTATACATCTCGTTTTCGGGTCTTTGATGGTGGTTGGGGGGATCAAAGTTAATTTAAAATCAAATAAAAGTCCCAGAAATCTTACACTCTCAGAGACTGATAAAACAACGTGGTTCATTAAAATACTGGGAGCTGGCTATATCCCGCGTAGTCTGTGGAAGTGGACAACCGTTGTCTTGGCTGCAGAGAAGCGAAAGCCATTACGCGATGCCCACGACCAAAGATTGTTGATTGTTGCCGTTCAACCCTATGGAGACTTGACGAACTGCAATAAATTGTGTAGTCATCCAAAAAGAGGCATGAACGTACATGCAAGCGCACGTTGTCAACAATGCTAATTATTGTGATAGTGAACAACGTACAGCTCAGAATACCACACTGAGGCACCCCATTTTCTTGAATAAAATCATCGGATAGGGTGTTATTCAACCTTACCCGGAAGTTTCTATCCGACATAAAATTAGATATAAAAATTGGGAAGTTCCCTCGAAGCCCCCAATTAAAAAGTGTTTTCAAAATGCCTTACCGCCAGGTAGTGTCGTACGATTTCTCCAGATCGAAGAAAACAGCCAGAAGATGCTGCTTATGGAGAAAAACGTCACGAACAGCTGTCTCTAGATGGACAAGGTGATCCGCGGTGGATCGGTTACGGTGAAAACCACAATGAATATTAGATAGAAGATTGCGGGATTCTAAATACCATATAAGTCGCTTATTAATTATTTTTTCCAATATTTTACATACACAACTAGTTGAAGCTATCGGTCTATAGCTAGTTGGCTCTAATTTATCTTTGCCACTTTAATATATAGGTATAACGGTTGCTTGCCTCCATAGTGATGGGAACTGATGAGATTCCCAAATACTATTGCAGAGGTCTAAAAGAAGTGCCTGTCCGGCAGGGGGCAGCTGACGCAACATCTCATAATGAATGTCATCTGGACCAGAGGCTGTGCTGCTGGCCTGGGACAGGGCGTAGGTCAGTTCATCTTTGGTAAAGGGGGAGTTATAATCCTCCCCCTGGCTTTGGCCAAAATCAATAGCATGGCGCTCGATCTTCCGCTTATGAACTGCGAACTCTTTAGTGTTGCTCGCAGTGCTAGAAATAGCGGCGAACATCGATCCCAATACATTAACGACCTCCACAGGGGAGGAGACACGAGAACCGTTAAACATGAGGGCAAGTATATTGTTATTGGAATTGTTGCTATTAAGTAATTTACGGATATTGTCCCAAACTTTAGTTGTGGGAGTGGATATTTTAAGGGTAGAAATAAACTTTCTCCAAGACACTCTTCTGCTTTTACGAATGACACGGCGTGCTCGAGCACGTAGAATCCGGAATGACTCCAGATTTTCCAAAGTAGGACGTCGATGAAAGAGACATAGAGCCCTTCGATGGTCAGAAGTAGCCGACCGACACTCCTCGCTCCACCAGGGAACGGGACGGTGGCGCATATTTGGCGAGGATTTAGGGATGGAAGCCCTCGCCACCGCGATGACCGTCGACGTAAAATACCCAGTCTTAACATCAACGTCAGGAGGAGGGGATTCATGAAATACGGCGAGCTCACGGAATTTATCCCAGTCGGCACGTTTAATCACCCATTGGGGTACCCGTGCTGTACTTGGGCGATCTTGGAGTGGGGAAAGCAGAATGGGAAAGTTATCGCTCCCACATAGGGCCGCATGGACATCCCAAAGGAAGAGAGCAGCGATCCCTGGGCTACATAAAGTTAGGTCGATGGCAGAGGATATACCATTAAAAGTGGATAAGTGTGTCTGGGTCCCGGTGTTCATTAACACCAGGTTTCCCGATACAAGAATATCCTCTACCATCCTCCCACGGGCATCTGTAAAATTAGACCCCCACACCAGGTTATGCGCATTAAAATCCCCCAAGATGATATAGGGGGTGAGAAGTTGCATAAAGAGGGCCTCTAAGCTTCTCTTAGAAATACGTTCACCTGGCGGGAGGTATATGCAGCATACTGTCATCTCCAAAGCAAGGGAGACTCGGACAGCGATCACTTGGAGATCAGAAACGATATTAATATTCTTATGGTATATATTGCTTTGTGCGAATATAGCCACACCTCCGCTAGCCCGATCAAAAAAAGGCTTGTCGGTAAGATACACCTCGTACCCACGAAGCATTGGGTTGTCATTTGGGCGNCGTTTCCAATACGGATGTCTCGAGCAGAGACCAATGGTACCGGTCGCGATGGCGTCTTAGCGAGATTAACTGCGCAATGGCAGTTGGGACAGTTGACGTTCTGGCTGACAATCTGACTGTATGATGTCTGAAATACCGGAGCCTGACTAGATGCGTATTCCTTGCGAGCCTGGGCATATGAAATCTTTTTTTCGGATTGAATCTCCTGGGCGTTTTTTTTTTCTACCTTCCATTTCAGACAGGCCCAAGACCAGGCAGAGTGTGGACCTTTGCAGTTCACGCAGAACTTCGGAGACTAACATGGTGCTTCGTGAGCCTCTTGTCCACAATCCACACAGGTCGGCTTACCACGGCATCGCAGCTTCGTATGCCCAAATTCCTGACACTGTAAACAGCGCCTAGGATTAGGGACATACGGCCGGACCCAGAGCACGTGGAAGCCTGCTCGGACCTCCTTTGGAAGGGTAGGTGTCGCAAAAGTGAGGATATACGTGTCGGTTATTTTTTCTCTTGTCCGTTCTTTTTGGTGACAATGCGGTACACTTCGGTTACGTGCTGAGGGGAAAGCTCCTCACAGATATCCTCAATGCTCACGCAGTCGAGGTCATAGCAAGTGACCACTCCCTTGCAAACATTGAGGAACCTGTGAGGCTCCACCTTTACCGTTAGATGAGTCATATTGCTCAACGGTATTTCAAAGATCGCCATTATATTTGAAGACTGTGTGTCAGTCGTGGTCTGAATCATGATGGTGCAATCACGCAGTTTCGTTATTGAGACTTCCGATTTCGCTGCTTCATTTATCACTCTTTCGAGGATAAATGGGCTAACACGTTTCAGGCCTTCATAGTCCTCCACTCGAGACATTACCAGGAAGCGGGGCTGGGGCCTCACCACTTCATGGATTTTTCCTAATATAGGGCTGGACGGCCTTGCCCGTTTCCGCCTTTTCTCAATATTACGGCCCTGAGAGGGTCCGGGCAGTGAGTTGCCAGCAGTGTTTGGTAGTACGGTGCCAGCGGCGACAATGTTGTCAGCTATGCCGTGATTGGGGACAACCTACACAGTACTCGGATCGTAGACCCAGGGTGACCCAAGTTGGTACTACCACATATGGCCCTGTTAACTGTCCCGACGAGAGGCCCTATACGATGCTAGACATGACAACCTTCGCATGGGGCATCGCCGAGAGAGAGGTCGTCGGAGCAAGTGGGTGCAGGAAAGTGCCAATTTTACGTCCGGGCCCTCATGAACGCAACCGATCTTTTCTCAAAGTAGGGTGTCCGGTTATTGTCATCCCTAAGGTCCTTCTACTAAGGTATTGAAACCGGCGCACTTTCATTCAGGAGCTCAAAGCAGTGGTATCTAATTATAAACTGAGGAGAGCCGTGTTCGCTGCGATAGTCGTCAATGGAGGGGCCAAAAGTATCTGGGCAGGACTGAATGGCTGGGGGGGGGGG